>WTXE01000209.1:0-47229 GCA_022496225.1 Russula aff. rugulosa BPL654 | reverse complement strand
ATCAGAAGACGAAGACGACGCGTGGCCTAGCTACAAGCCACGTGAAACTCGAAATGGATAGATGACAGGAATAAGAGGGCCGTATCGAAGGGAGGAGACACGCACTGCCACGCAGATCAAGAAATGAATCGAAAGACAGCTTCCGAGGGCAGCCGCCGGACTGCCCACCTTACAAGAAGTTGAGAATAGAGCTATAGAACGACCGTCATATGTGATATATTTCGCTCCCGGGCACCCGTCACATCCGATTATGAGAGAATACGCGATGGTGAAGTGCACAAGTTGGAGTCGTCAGAACCACTTGGGCCGGTGTATACGTATCCTGGCTCCAGCGCTTTGATAGAACGCTGGAAAGAGATGAAATGTTAAGGCTCGCCAATACAACACAGACAAAACAAGTAAACAACTCACTGCCCCCGGTTGCGTGTTGACATCATGTACGCTGCGGCCTTACACGCATTTTGCCCGAGAGAATTGAACGACTGGATGAAATGGCCATAAAGTCAGGTGAGGGCTAAGGAGGAGTGATATAGGTGACAACATGCCTACCCAATTCCAGGTCGTTCTACAATCCGGCGCATTGATCCCAGGGACCGCGAAACTAGAAAAGAAGAACAATAATACCATCGGCAGGGAATGACAAGGAGAATGACATTTGGTGTCCGGGAGCCTTGCAGGTGAAGATACAAGACGGAACTGGGGAGGGCGCTCTCTGCAAAATGGAACAGATGACCTGCACTATTATGCCAAAATCGGTCCTTGCAAGGGGACGGTACGCCATGACCACCATGCTGTGGGCCCCTGGTCTGGGTCTACGTCTAGTAGCTGACGCTTGCCGCTGATATTCGAGTGGTTTGGTTCTGCCGGATGCTGTGAGCTTGGCTGTGGGAGTGAGGGCATTGCCCTGAGAAGGGGAGGGGGGAGGCTGAAGAGAGGACAAGTGGTGAAATCGAGAGGTATGGTGGCGGAGAGACGACGGCGAGGAGCGAGTATATGTCTGTTCCACGGCGTCAAAATTGAAAGTGTGGAGAGATTCTGGAATCGGAGTCGGGATTGGGACGAAAAAGAACGACCACGAGAGCACGCAAAGGGGAAGAAAAGTGTAATTCAACACGGCGTCCTCCTCGACGAGGACGTCTTTATTATTGTAAATATACACGAAGTTACTACTCGAATAGAGTTTGTAATGTAAAGAGGGTGTGGTTATATATATAAGGATGTCGGGAAGGTGTGGGTATCATCGCTGCGCCGGTCACTCAGGTAAAGGGTAGGAAGCTCCGAGCGACTACCGTTGCCTGCGAATGAGAGGGAAAGGGAAGAAAGACGAGGAGAAAAGACGGAGTCCACGGGCCGTGACCCGTACCTGTCCCGAGCTCCGCGGGCGCCACGCCAGCTCATCGCGCTCATCAGTCCCATGGCGCCGATCCTCGACGAGCAACGTTATCATACGCGGCTTTGTCCCTGGCGTCACCGAGCGCGAGTCTGCATGAGAGCCAGAGAGGACTCCTTGCTGGTCGAAGTACCTGCCGATATGGGGTAGTGATTTACGATAGCCTAAGGTCGGTGGGCTGAGACTCTGTCCTACCTCACAGGCGATACCACTTGCGCCGGAAGGTTCAGCGTCGAAGTAAGAAGGGAAGTAATCACCCTATGCATGATCGTAACTGAGGTGGTCGCAGGTGCGGGCGGTGCCTACGGAAGGGGACCCGCTTCTTTCGAACTTGCCGCCGCCCTGTTCATGTTCTTCTGCACGTTTCGTGGGCGATCCTGCACCGCAGATTCCGGTTTGTGGAGCTCGGCGCCGAGCAGTTTTGATAATTGATGACCCGAGGACAATAAACCGCGTTCATATCGCTGCTCGCTACCCTCTCTATTCCCATTGCCTGGTGCCAGTACTTCGGGAGGAACGGAAGAACGGAAAGATTGCCCTTTCCAGAAATACTACTGCCGCTGGCGCCGCCTGATTTCGCTCGAGGGTGACGCGGAGGAGTACTGAGATCAATGATGATGTGCGATTGTGACAATGATGAACTTGCATTCCCCGACACAACCTGTAATGATCTTATCGCAGAGACAAGGTCCACCGGCGCTACGGGAGAATGGCCCCCGGGCGATGCCAGTGGTAGATCGATGGGTGAGTAATTTCCCGAATCACGATGGGAAAGTCGAAGTCATGGAGAGGAGAGAAATTAATACTAGCTATTTGTTGGCAGATGTAAGAGCAAGATCTCTATGTAGAAGGGCATAGAATGCCTTTACAGTAAGCACTCACAGTCTCACGGATCTACTAGTAGAGTGTCGAGCCTAATGGCTGTGAGGCCACTGCCAGTGGCAGTTTTCCACCGTCACTGTGACCGGCGCACAACAGCATTTGGAGCAAGAAAAATATCCAATTTTGCAAGGGCTACAATAATTCATTTGCTTATACATGCTAAGTGGTGTGCATGATCATCAGCAGAGGCATGGATATTTAGAGCAAAGCACGCATCATTGAGCAACCCACGGACCCGTCGGGCAGACGGACCGACGAGGGTCGTGCACTGATCACAAAATTTTTATGTCCCTTAGATATAGACACAAAGTTCCATTTTTTGTGATATTCCAATAGCATCAAATATTCTCTACACAAACTCAAGTTCTTGTACGAAAATAATGGGAGATGTGAGAAATATAAATGTATGGCAATTACAAAAAATTCGCTGATACTAAGAGGCGGGCCGACTCCAATTTGTATTTATTTGTCCGGGCCCTTCACCAAGGTTGTACCACGTCTCGCAATAAAGAAATAAGGAGACTAAAATATAACATAAAAAAGAATGTGTGCCTAAAATAAAAAATTACCTCGGAAGGTACTTGAGGTGGAATCCATCTGCCCCCATCCTGGGCTGTTGGATCCGTGCCGTGCTCAATAATGCGAGCAATGTACACTTGTCCCTCTTTCAATGCGTCATAAA
Source organism: Russula aff. rugulosa BPL654 (assembly GCA_022496225.1). Lineage (NCBI taxonomy): Eukaryota > Fungi > Basidiomycota > Agaricomycetes > Russulales > Russulaceae > Russula > Russula aff. rugulosa BPL654. The sequence continues at coordinate 44,275 of WTXE01000209.1, read as the reverse complement.
ATGGTGACTGCCATTCATATTTCTGTGCTGTCAGGTCAGTGCTGCCCTCAATAGTCATGCGAGCAAGGTCTACTTCTCTGCATTTCAATGCGAAAAGCAATGATGTCCCCGCCCCCTTGTCCTGCTTCGTCAGATCCGCACCGCGCTCGATAAGCATGCCAGCGACGCCTACTTCTCCCAATTCCTCGGGATGTAATGGAGACCACGGATCAATGTTCCGGGCCATCAGATACATGCCGTGCTTAAAAAGCATCTGGGCGACATCTACTTTTCCTTCTTCCAACGCGAGATGCAATGGAGACCACCCGCTAAATGTTTGGACAATCTGTTCTGTGTTATTCTTAATGCGCATGCAAGCAATGTCTGCTTCTCCTTCTTCGAGCACGAGATGTAATGGAGTACACCCGTTATTGTCCTGAGCTGTCACATCGGCGCCATGCTCAAGAAGCATGCACGTGATGTCTACTTCGTTTTCTTCAGACGCGAGGTGTAATGAAGTCCTCCCGTTATTGTTCTGGGCTGTCACATCCGCGCCGCGTCCAATAAGCATGCGAGCGACATGTACTTGTCCCCTGTGCGATGCGAAATGTAATGGAGTCCACCGTGGCTGTCCTCGGCTGTCAGATCCGCGCCGCGCTCAATAAGCATGTCAGCGACGCCTACTCGTCCCATTTGTGACGCAAAATGTAACGGAGTCCGCCCGTGGATGTCGTGGGCTGTCAGATCCGCGCCACGCTCAATAAGCATGTGAGCGATATCTACTTGTCCCCTTTGCGACGCGTAATGTAAAGGAGTCCGCCTGTGGCTGTCTTGGGCTGTCACATCCACGCGCTCGATGAGCATGCGAGCGACGTCTACTTGTCCCCTTTGCGACGCGAGATGTAATGGAGTCCAACCGTGGATGTCCTGTGCTGTCAGGTCGGTACCACGCTCAATAAGCATGCGAGCGACGTCTACTTGTCCCCTTTGCGACGCGAAATGTAATAGAGTCCACCCGCAGCTGTCTTGGGCAGTCAGATCGGCGCCGCGCTCAATAAGCATGTGAGCGACGTCCACTCTTCCCTCTTCCAACGCGAGAAGTAATGAAGTCCACCCGTTATTGTTTTCGGCTGTCACATCTGCGCCACGCTCAGTAAGCATGCGAACGATGTCTACTTCTCCCTCTTCCAACGCGAGATTTAATGGAGTCTGCCCATTGTTGTTCTTGGCTGTCGCATCCGCACCGCGCTCAATAAACATGCGAGCGACGTCTACTTGTCCATCTTGCGACGCGAGATGTAATGGAGTCCACCCGGAGCTGTCCCGTGCTGTTACATCCGCGCCACGTTCAACAAGCATGCGAACAACGTCTACTTGTCCTTTCTGCGACGCGGAATGTAATGGAGTCCACCCGCGGCTGTTCTGGGCTGTCACATCAGCACCGTGCTCTATGAGCATGCGAGCGACGTTTACAAATCCCCTTAGCGACGCGAGGTGCAATGGAGTCGACCCACGCCTGGTCCGGGCTGTTACATCAGCGCCACACTCAACGAGCATGCGAGCGACGTCGACTTGTCCCCAACCCAACGCAAGATATAGTGGAGTCCGCCCGACGAAGTCCTGGGCTGTAACATCCGCGCCGCGCTCAATAAGCATGCGAGTGACGTCTACTTGTCCCCTTTGCGATGCGAAATGTAATGGAGTCCACCCCCAGCCGTCCTGGGCTGTAACATCCGCGCCGCGCTCAATAAGCAAGCGAGCGACGTCTACTTGTCCCCTTTGCGATGGAGTTAACCGGCGGCAGTCCTGGGTTGTCACAAAAGCGCCCTCAGTACGTAGGTGAGCGATCGCTACTGTTCCACCCAATTGATCCAACGCGAGATGTAATGGAGTCCGACCATTATTGCCATGGGCTGTTGGATCCGCGCCGCGCTCAATAAGCATGCGAGCGACGTCAAGAAGCCCCCATTTCGACGCGTGGTGTAATGGAGTCAACCCGTAAATGTTCTGGGCTGTCACATCAGCGCCGCGTTCAATAAGCATACGACCGACGTCAACTTGTCCCCATAACAACGCCAGATGTAACGGTGTCGCTCTGTCATTATTTGGTGCTGCCACATTCGCCCCGCGCTCAATAAGCATGCGAGCGACGTCTACGTGTCCCATTTGCGACGCAAAATGTAATAGAGTCCCCCCGTAACTCTTCTGGATTGTCTGATTGGTGTCGCGCTCAATGAGCATGCGAGCGACGTCCACTTGTCCCCATGACAACGCGAGATAAAATGGTGTCGCCCCGTCATTATTCACGGCTGTCGCATCTGCGCCGCGATCAATAAGCTTGCAAGCAGCTTTCACGTGTCCGTATCGCGAGGCTAGATGCAATGGAGTTGCATTCTCGGTGGAGTCTCGAGAGCACACATCCTGTGAGTACTCGGTGATGAGGAACTCTACAGCAGAATGTAAGCCCCAAGAAGCGGCATAATGCAAGGAAGTTCGGGGAAGTGGTAGCGGCTTTTTATTTCGTTTTGTTCGTTTCCAGGTCGGAACTGCTGGGTCACATATCCAGACGCAGATCGCAAGATGTGGTTTCTCGGGTCAAATAGTTGTTTCATCCCATCCTCCACATCTCGTGATACGTCCTCGAACCGGGCATGATCAAGCCAGTGCTCCGCAGCATATTCAGCAAGAGGGAAATCTTCCAAACTGTCGCTGGTCACGTCCTTGTCCAGATGTAGCAGAATGCCCAAACAGGCTTGTGCTACGAGGGTATGCGCAGGTGTCATAGAAATATGATAACGGCGGGGAATGATGTCGGTTACTTCGGCAAGGCGGGTGGACATCAAGAATTCCTTGACCGAATAATGTGAGAATTGTACGACGACGAAACCTCCGTCGTTGAAAATGTCAAGTAGAGTTGAACATATAGACAGTACGGCATCCACTGGATCTCCCAGGCGCCAATCCTCATGGAATTTCGGTATTGACCCTGCCTTGAAATCGAACCCGAATAAGTCGGCCAGCTCATTGACGCGAAGTGGGCGGGAAGCCACTGAGATGAACTGAAACATGCGATGGGCGAATTCCCAATTTGCCTTCTTGATCCCTCGCAGGGTACGCTCGTATGTCTCGTCCAGCGTCTCTGGTAACTCGGCCAGTGCAACCCGGATAACTGCCGGGTTGCAGTCGCAAATCTGGGCCAACTGATAATCCACCCATTTAAACCTGCATCACAGATATAAGCAAGAGTCATCAAGAGTTCAGTATCGACGTCTTACATCCCATTCGATTTTTTCGTAAGGGCGTCGAAGGCCAGTTTCCTGTGCTCCTCTTTCCACCTTGCTTCTATTGTATGCGTGTTAATGACCGACTTGATGTAGTCCTCTATATCCCTCCTTTGTCCGCCCTCATCATGCAGGGAAATAGAGCGGAAAATTAAAGGATCGAGGACCTTCTTGATATCAAATTCGGGTCGGCTAGTGACGCACATGCGCAGATTCGGGTTTTGTATTTCGACAAGATCCTGAATGAACCTTAGGACTTTGGCACGGGGAGATCGGACGACAGATGGATTTGGACATTCGTCCAAAGCATCCACGATGAGATAGACGGGGGCCAGTCCAGGGAGGCTAAGTATGTTATTTAAACATCCCGCAAGTTCGCCGTCGTTGGGAGGACGTGAACCGTTGTCATGGTCCGTGTAGAATTTGGAAAGAATATCGAAGTAGGAGTCGGATTGGTGATAAAGTTGGACGAGGAAGGACGAGAGCAGTCCGCGCAATTCCGTCTTTCGGTCATCCCTAAAATCACAGTAGAAAAATGCTAATGACGCTAGTCCAGCTTTCTGCATGGCAAGGATGTCTTCGATGATTGAGGAGCTGACGAATATGATAAGTTTTCCCGAGATGGAAAATATATATAAAAATCACGCACCAAAAGACGCTTTTTCCAGCGCCCGCTGCAAAACCAAAATAAAATAAAAAATAAATCTTTGTTAAACCGCAAAAGACGGAGATTAACAGACGTTTCCCATGGACCCATAAAAGTGATCTCGGGATTTCGGACGATCTCCATTCTGGAAATGTGTTGCCATGAATGAACCACTCTGCAGTCCCGGGATGGCGTAAGTCGCAGGCAGCATAATGATTCTTCCACGGGTCAGGTGCTGATAGCCACCCGAAAATATCTTTCTGTAAGCTGTCACCTGTTGGACAATCTCGGTGATCCTAGTCAGCTACCACAACATCAAAAAATGGCTCACGCTTCGCCTTGTTCAGATCACTTGCGACTTGATGTATAATTTCTGATGCTCAGTCAGATATGCGATCACGATCGTGGCCTGAAAAACATACCGAGGGTTTTCATAAGATGGTCGACCGATACCTTGCCGTCTACAGGGAAATATGCTCAACACCCCAGCGGGCGACAAGCTGGGTTGATTTGCTTACTGTTCAATACCTTCTTCATATTCCGGACAAGACCATGGACGACCTTGAGAACCTGTGCTCCCGTTAGCTTAGCCTCGTTCTCGGTCAATCGCTCCAGCCTGTGGACCATCGCATCAATTTTCTTATCGCCAGCAAGCTTCTCAACAAATTTTTCTTCATTCATAAGTCAGGTAATAAATTCCCTCACCGACGATGGACTCACTAAGTTTTCCCTTCTTCATCTCTTCGGTCGTCAACGCGAGTGTGGAGAGCAGCTCCACCAGAATCTCGACAATTATCTTGTCCGTGGCTTTTGTGGGAGGGATCTCGGTATAGATCTTGAGGCGGCCGAGGAAGTGGCCAATCGACTGGAGCAAATCGGTTAGGGCACTGTAGTCATCTACGGTGCCCTTGACCGGCTAGTACGCTTAAACGTTACAAAGACGCGCGCTCAGAGACTAAGTATAGGTACATACGGAGAGTAGAATACCGAGGCCAGTCTGTATTGCTTTCACGGGCGGGAGATGCTAGAGGATGAGGGTCAGAGACGTTGAACAACCTGTTGGCGGCCACGGACATACCAAGCCGACATCTTGACCAAAATTGGCTGCAGAGGAGAGTTTATGCAAAACGATTAAGACTTTTTCGAGTGACTTCAAGACTTTGTCTTTTTCCCTGAATTTTTTGAAGTCTTGTGCTTGCTTACGAAGAATGTCGGTAACGGACTCGACGGAGTTACAATCCTGGAGGCTCTCAGCAAGAGGATGTTCGGCCAGTTCTATGCCCGTCTGTTGCTTGTAGTCCTTCAAAGCGGACTCAAAGAGCTCACGCAGACGTGATGATCCTGACTGGTTACTCATGGGGCCCGGGGGGATGAAATGTGGGATTGGAAAGGGGGGTTGAAGTGGTTCGCCGGGGGAAATGGTGGGGAATAACGAGATGCGGTCACGGGGAAAACGTTCAAGCGCTAACCACGGTATGCCAAAATGATGGGCGTAATTGGCGGAGGATTGATAAGCGCGCAGTTGAGCACTGAGCGCTCGGCCGCTTTAGTAGCCCAGGGATCACAGCATACTGTATGTATGAGCCCTCGGGTAGGAATGGATTTCGACAAGGCACTCCCTCTCAACTAGTGCTGGCAGCGCTGAGCGTACGTCCCAAGTCAAATGGAGAGATGCAAGACGATCCCTCCGACAAGACGGAATCGCAATCACATTGTACCATTTCAGAATCAGTTGATCGAAGACGCCACCAATGACAAATATGGCGACCGCATGGGTGAAAAGTGAATACTAACAGTCCACCATCCCGGCGTATCGGTACTACTGTAGTTACGGTATAGTATGACCATGAGCAAGGCGTCGATGCAGGCGATGACAGGTTGTAAAATACCACAGGAGATATCATGTGCGAGAATGAATGGGGAGTGTGTGGATAGTGAATCGAGCTGGGGTATTGTGTAGCATCTCCTGAGGACGGTTTGGTCCACCCTTCGGGGAGACTCCGACGTGCTGAGGTGGAAGTTTTATTGTTAGAGGAATAATCTGAGTTCCGCTCTAATGGCGCGCGGCCATCGCCGATATAAGCGGAGATAGAATAGTAAGGTAAAAACGGGTGCTCGGGGCGCTCGAAAGCAGACTTCGTCCGTATCCGCAGGTATCCGCATTCTGCGCCTAAATCCAATGCCCACTTTCACTGCCGCTCTGGCCCCTCCGTCTCGTGTCTACGCACTGTCGATGCGTCATGGCCTCGACATCATCCTTGCAACAGGGTCGGGCAGCCGTCAGCACGGTCTTTCAAGATCTCAACATGCCCTCGAGTCATTCCGTTATAGAAGGTGGCACAGCCGAGTAACCCTGCCGCCGTGCTGGAAGAACAGAGCACAAGCATCGTCAGCTCTGGACGCGTGGTGCGAACAAGGAGTCGTTCCCCTCTCTACTGGAAATCCTGACCACGATGCTCGCGGTCGTGCCTTCGCGATACCAATAGCATGGACCAGGGCCTCTACGTACGTCGTCGCCATCCATATCTGTCTCTGTATTCTGATTCACCCTCCATCTGCCCTCTTTTTGCGACCGAAGTGACCTCACAGTAACCAAGCATGCTCTGCGCACGCATACAGATTCGTGGCCTCGACATCGCCGGTGGACGGACCAACTGTCCAGCACAGCCCCTCGATTCCTTAGCTGTTTATCACGAACGAGCCAACAACAGTTTCCAGTTTATGGACAGGTCAATATTTGTGAGGTGGTGCGTGCTCTAAGTTGTGTATTTATTATCATATATTGACAAATCAAAATGTCATCAGTGCCTCACAGACGACGGCGAGGCTCCGACTCTATCGTAGTCATCTCCAGATGGGCACATCAGTCGAACGGCCAGCTGCACGTGCTCGGTCATCAGAAGGCCGGTTTCGAAGGCGGTTCTAGCGTCAACAGCGATCGGGAAAGGGGACAAACTCCCTGGGGACGGCAGCTGTAGGACTGGTGAGGCAATGCCACTCATCGGATGGGACATGGTGGTGGCAGTAGCATTTTATCGTGCTCATGCGTACTCTCGATTTTGGACGTTTCAGAACCAACTCGGTGCGGCACTCGCCTCTGCCCGATCCATGTCCTCCGAGTCCAGCACTGTCACCTCCGCCTCTACATCGCGGTCTACTCCCCAGCCAAGGCGAACCTAGTCGCTGGACCTACAGACTCTCGACGTCCCTACGCACCCGCACATCGTCCCCATCCCCATCCACGAAGGCCACATCAATGAAACTTGAACGGCACAAACGCCGAGAATCGCCACCCCATCCTCGTCGCGGCGTCTCTCCGCCTTGAACGCGCGGCACTTCTTCACCACCATCACTCTATCCCGGCGTCCGCTCCCACTTAACCGTCCTTTCTCCCACCGAGTCCGACGTCGATGGGTCCGGATGGCATTCGCCAGCTCGTACCTGCAGCCACCGCTCCAACTGCAACCTTCGCGGCTGTGGGCGACTCTCACGATGCAGAAGGAGCGGGTCATCGAGCAGACTAGGAGGGCGGTGACGGTGAGGACGAGGTAGATGGACTAGCTGGAGATGAGGGTAAGCCTTGGCCATCCGTCGGCTTTCTCCCTGCGTCATGATGCCCGTCGTACTCATCACTTATGGACCCTGGAAGGGGAGGCGATGGGCCCTCCGCCAAAGATGGCATTCGGTTTCGAGCTAGATGATAACCCATGCCTACGGTCAGGTATCGCTGGCTGGTCCGCGCTCAAGCTCAACAATTCATAACGTTGTTTATTTCCTTCGCTTGTTATCTCCTAGCTAATTATAACTTTTACTCTTAGCCGCCCAATTCTATTTTATGGGAAGCACCTACTAGAGTCTAGAGCTAATAACATCTTCTCGTCGCCCACGTGCTACCTCTCTCATCTCACTCTCCTTGGTCTTTCCTTGGTCTTTCACCTCGTCTCCGCTTGTCATCTTTACCGTAATAGTACAAGCTGTTGTATTAATTGTCGGGCATTCTCGCGCGTATGCCCATATAACTTACTGTATGCTGCCTTCAAGTTTCCTTCGTTCTGCCTGCACGCACGAGATCTTCTACAGGCGAGAAATCAAAAAAGCAAAGCAAAATAGGCACGAAGTTAGACACGTGTGTATAGTTCTGTCGCCCGCCATCACGGTAATACAGTACAGTACCACGACCCAGGCTGTAAGGCACGACGTCGGGGTTTCCGAATTGGGTAAAGGAGCTTCCATTGACACGTGTATTGACGGGCGCCGTGCGCCGCGCTACTTCACAGGTTCTGGTCCAGGTCCTGTGTCAGTGCTCGTGCTCTTGGCCAGTGCCATCAATCAGTCAGGTGGATTCACCCGACTCCCACGCCGTTCCTCGGTATTGAACAATACAAGGCATGTCATTTCAAGAGTGTAAAAGGTTTACATCGCAGTATGTTACTAGTACGGTCCATCAGTGCCCATCACACAAGTCGTCAATTATTCTCTTTGGTTGGGCTGCCTCTGTGGCTCAAAGTATCCGAAGAAAAAGAAAAAGAAAAAGATTAACACTGCTTGCGGCCTTCACCGCCAAAAAGAACGCCATATAGAAGAACAAGGACAGTGTCACCGAGATAGCAATGGCATCCCTGCCAGACTTATTGGGATGGATTGAGACAGTGAGTTCAGGCCATGGGAAGGGCTCCCTGTCCTTGAGAGGTTGGCGCGGTGGCATGGGTGTAAATATTTCTACCGGTCGACGTGGAAGGCGGCATAATGGGATGATAAATCGGAGGCGGCGACATTCCTTGGTATTCGCGGTACGTAGCTAAGTCGTCAGGATTCTGAGCGTCATAAGAGAGAGAGAGAAACACGTGAGCACACATAAGCGGAGCCAGGGCCGCGAAATCACATACGGACACCTCTGCCCAGAGGTGGACGTATCTGGCGCTGACGACGTAACGGTCCCCTGAACTGGTGAGTGAGGAGCTTGATCCATAAGTGGGTTGAATCCACTGGGCTGCCCGGAACTTGTGGACGGAGCGTCCGCAGCTTGAGGATGTCGCTTTCGCAGACAGAAGAGCAGCGCGGCAAAGAGAATGGCAATTCCTCCTACACCACCGACGACACCACCAGCGATGGCCCCCGCGTGTGAATGTGTCCACTTGTAGGCGGGGCTGAATCCGAATAACCGCTGGTAGGGGACGATGAAGAACTTGAACTTGAACTCGAACTCGAACTTGAACTTGAATAGGAGGTAGAGGGAAACACGTAAGCTGGTGTCGACGAAGCAGAGACGGAGCCCCCTGACGGTCTAAGTACCGTGCCAGGAACTAGCTCGGGGGTGTCTATAAAAGGTAAGACAGGCGTGAGACCACAATCCGGGGAACGGGGGCGATGGGGGAAGAGAGGAGAGAAATCCCTACCACCAACGGCCTGCGAAGCGTTGGGGTTCCAATTGTTGCCAGCCTGGGACGTGTTGTGAGTGTTAGCAGACAAGAGAGCCTTAGCAACGAACTGTGACGTCAAGGATGGCCCATCGTTGGAGACTTGTTCCATCAGGGACAGGGTTGGGGAACCTGCGGACCAGCGTCAATGTAGAATGTATTGGATTTTCCTCCAGCACACAGGGGACTCACGTGCTGGGAGGCAAAATCGTCGTGCAGTTGTTCGAATAGTCCGACCAGCTAATGGCAGATATATAAGCCCTAGCAGTTGAAAAGAGAACAACGACGTGAATCGTACCTAATCCATTCTGATCCCTGGCATCCGTCACATGCACTTAAGAGTGAATATGCGATGGTGTTGCACAGGCACAAGTCGCCGCCCTGAGTTGATGATGGGCCAGTATAGTGGAATCCCGACTGCACCGGTTGGACAGTGAATGCTGGAAAAGAGAAGAGACGATAAGGGAGTGATAAGGATCACGGTCGGCCCCAACATAAGACAAAACAAACGAGCAACAACTTACAGCCCCCATGGCATGTCGAGAGCATGTACGCTGCAACTGTACACGGATTTTGCCCGAGAGAATTGAATGACTGAGGGAAAGCCACCAGGTCGGTTAAGAGCCAAAGTATGCTATGTGGAAATGACAACATGCGTACCCATGCCCAGTTCAAGCTACAACCCGGAGCATAAATTCCGGCGGCCACAAAGCCAGAAAAGAGGACCAAGGATATTAGTAGTGAGGCGAAAAGTGACATTTAAGTGGTGTCCTGTAGCCTTGCGGGTGATGGGGCAAGGGGAAACTGGGAAGGGCGCTTAAATGAATCGATTGATTGATTCTTAAAGGGAAATTTCTTATAAGGGATTTGTAGTCGCATGGCCAACTGTCGCACAAATGAATTCGCCAACATCGACGCAACTGCAGCGCCATAAGTGTCACTTTCCAGGTACCATCCTCCCATTTGGGCTTTGCGCCCCAGCAAAAATGGAACACATGACCAGCATTTACCTCATACATAGGGCGAGTTTCATGTTGCAGTTGATGGCCAAGACCTGAGAGGCAAGTACCCTGCGCTGTTCCGCCAAAATCGTCGCTTGGCAGTGACACGCCACTGCCACCATTCGTGCCCTGGTCTAGGTCTAGATCTGGTCGCCGACGCCCTTGGCGATGCCGTCGGTCAGTCGGATTGTTGTGGTTTTGCCATGCTGTGAGAGAGAAGAGTGATGGCATCGTCCTGAGAAAGGGAGGGGAGAGACGAGGAGGACAAGTGGTGAAACTGAGAGCCTGAGATATGGCGACGGAGAGACGACAACGGAGACAGTGGGCTCCGCGGCCGCGTCAGAATTGAAAGTGTCGAAAGTGGTGTCGAAAGTGTCGGGACCGGAACGGAAGAGAATGAAACACGAGAGCACGCAAAGAGAAAAGAATGTGATCCAATGCGACGTCCTGTTCGACTCGGATGAAGACGAGTTGTTTAAATACAAGCGAAGTTCTTACTACGAGATCCAACTTTGCAAGGTCAAAGGAAGACAACGATGAAGATGTCGGGAAGGAGTGGGTGCGGTATCGTCGCCGACTCGCTGCGCTAGTCGTTCAGGACGGTTATAGGGAAAAAAACTGGTTGCCAGTGGTTACCAGAGATTCCCGTGGCTTATGGACAGGGGAGAGGGAACGAGGAGAAAGAGGAGAAAATCTTGCAAATGAGGTCGAGAAGAGAGATGATTCATTTGCGTTTTGTCTTGCGCGGTGGTTGAGACTTGAGAGGAAACGGTAAGGATGGAAGAGTATCAAAGTCCAACGAGTGGTGGGCAGCAATCACTGCGTAAACAAGATTATTTGCGAAGGATAAAGTGCACGGAAAACAAATAATAATGACACCATAAGCTGACTTGACCTATTTTCTGACTTTAATCTGACTATTTTCGTACTGTGTGATTTTTGGGTCCTACAGCGTGCATTTTCTGACCAAAATGCGAGGTCGGCTTTGGGGCTTGGTCATATAAACTGATCATTTTCCGCCCCTCTTCTTTTTAACCTTCCTCTTCTTTAATCCGAACATAATCTGGCCTGTCTTTTGGGCACATTGTGCTTTTGACAATCATTTCTGTGTCAGCCCAGCTCAAACAGCAAGGTGTGTTTTTTTTTCTAAGTCGTTCTTCCCTGTGCATGTGGTCACGCACCTTGTGACAGATCGATGACATCATGACCATGCGTCGCCTTCGCTTTCCTCTATCCCCTCCCTCTCTTGAAAGCCTAGCTGTCTCAGGACGACCTCTCCTTCTGAGTCCTTCATCTCTTACTATTTTCTCTGCATACCCGATGAAGACTTACGCTTAATCGAGCTACTAAGGTGTCGTGCGTATCCCCTGGTCGCTGTCACGCTGATGACCTCCCCTCTTTAGATCCTGTCCGCTCGGCTCACCCAAGAAATCTTTGAGCTCACTCTATCGCCAGAGCTCTTCGTTCAAATAATCTCTTATCTTTCCTTCAATCATATAATCTCGTGTGAGGCATCCTGCCGTCATCTCAATGGTGTGGTCAAGAGCTCCGTTCTGCTGAAGTATCTCAAAGAAGCTGGTAGGACCAGGGTGTACGACCCATTGGATGCAGGATACACCTTCCCCGAACGCTTCGGGAGATCGCGTCGATGGCAGAAGAGCTGGGAAGACCTCGATATCCTTGAGACCTCTGCGCGCATCACATTCGACCTCGACATATGGTCTCCACTCATCGGGTCGTTGCATTGGCCACTTGATCCTCACGGATGCCGATCCCGCCGTCTATGCCCTCCTCCGACATTTCTTCCCTCCCTGGCACCCGACCGGCTCGCTCTATCGAGCTGGGAAATTTGACTCTCATCAGAGAGGGTCTGTCGCATGTATTTGCGTTCGCCGACGAGTATGATCTCCTCGTTATCGTGTCCACGTGCGTCTCCTCTCACACATAGTCGACGACTTTGACACCCACCTCTCTAGAGGCAAGATTACAGACGCTGAGGATTTCCCATATGATATTTATTCCCAACTTTCCGCCATCGTTCTCACAGTCCGTCTACTCACCTTATCCGAATCGGCCGCACACCCTCTTGCGGAGATCCCACGCTTCGACATCTTCCTCAAGTCACGCTTCCTTCTGTGGTGTACTTTGGACCCACAAGTGGCCGGAGATTCCTTAGTAATTCTCACGTGCCATGATTGGAGTTGTGAGCTCGATGAAACTCATCTCGTATACTGGAAAGAAGGCCAAGTCCACTGCACAAGTATGTTTTCAATCCAACAGAAAGCACGACTAATGACATTCCAGCTGCGCCGAAGTCCTCCCGGCACCTATTTCCCTCAAGTTACCTTTCTCTCTGAAAATACCCTCATTCTCGTGCAAAAAGAGGGCAGCGCTCTCGAATTGTGCCAGATCACTCGGGGAGATCCGCCCGGCTTGGACACGCGCTGTGTCCTCGTCCTTCCCGCTCTACGACAAGGAATATCATGCGTGACGGTAGAGGGCCAGGGCGACCAGGTCGTATCATCCCGAGACCTCCTCACCCGTTCCCGTCGCCTCCCATTCGTCAGCGATCCAAATGCGACAATCCTGTGCTTCACCCTCAGTTTCCGGAAAGTCGTCGGTGGCTTCGATTATCTCCGATCAGCCTCCTTTTGGGTCTGGCGCAGCTCCCTGTATGAGTACGCGAATCGCGGGGGCAACCGGGATGATCGGGATGATCAAAACCGTTGGGAGAGGTACGTCCCCAAGCACTCTCCATTTCTTTTACCCTCCCCTCTCCCCACTCACTCGCACTCATCTCGCACCCCCACCAGCCTCATTCCCGGGGCGTGGGAGCATCACAAGGGGCCGCGACGGGCAACTCTTGCCAAAAGGAAGTCATCGCAAAAGCAATGGCTGCAGCGTCGAGAGCAGCTGTTCGCCACGACGCCTTCGACAGGGGCGGGCTCGGGACCACATTCGACGGGCCAGCTGCAGCAGCTGCCCACGGAACGTTCAGGGGACAATCGGGTGCAAGAGGAAAAAATGGCCGTGCTCGAAAGGGTGTGTTCTCTTTTTTCTTTCCTCCTTTCGCTTTTCGAGGGTGACTCATGTGAACTGACCTTTTTTTTTCCCTTCTTGCAACGCATCCCTGTCCCCAGGCATGCAAGGTGGTTATTGAGTACCCATACGATGATCCTGAGGAGGGCCGAAGGAACGTCGTCGAGGAAACACCGCTGGTAAGATATGCAAGCTCAGCCCACATTTGTATGACGCTCTCAAGCATGTGCTGCATTGCTAGGCGATCCGTGGGATGATGCAGGGGTATGCATGATTGTATAGTGGAGGAGGGCGGAGGGGGCGAGGGGACAAGGGAAGGAGGGTGTGCTGTACCAGCTACTAGCGTAGCATGCTTCAATTTCTTTTTTCTGACTATAATGACATCATTATCTGCATTTAATCGTATACTGAGCAAACCATGAGATGATGGAAATCAATGCCTAAAGACAGGTCTGCTTATCTGCAATGGCAATAAGCAGACCCTGCGGACAGATCCAGGAAGATGCAAAGCAGACGATCTTTAGTGTCTCCTTAGCGTCTCAATACTGACCTGGTAAATAAGATTATGCCACATTTTGCCATGTCGGAAAGGGATGTCATTACATAATATTTAGACACCATAAAGTGCGCCGCAAATAATATTGTTTACGCAGTGAATGGGCGCTCCGACGCTACATCTGATTCGCGGCTTCGCCCGAGGGTGCGGTGCGCGACTCGGAACTCTGGATGCCAATCCACGCATTTTCCCATGCCAAGAGTAAAAGTGTTCATTTCAAGTGTTCATTAATTCATTTACGGGAAAAATGAATGGTACAAATATAAGTACATACAGTACATTGTCCAAATCGTCATTTTTTTTCGCCGACCCTGGCCCTGGCACTGCCAGTGCCTGGCTGGCCGTCTCAGCTCAGCGTCTCTGTCGTAACATCGTGACTACAAAGCCGTAACAAATAAAAACACAAACGCTGCAAGCAATTGTGACTGCGAAACCCAACAAAAAAAAAGACATTCAAATGGAAAGGATAGAAAGAGCAGGTGCTATCACTACTGCGATCGATTCAAAACGGTGCCAGTGAAATCGGGCAGTGGGTAGGCCGTGACTTGGGAGTTTGGCATGGCGCCAACAGTGTATGGACTTCTGTTGGGCGATAACTCGAAGGAAGGTACACCAGAGATGTACGCTGGCGGCGGCGAAGTTACCTCAAACTCGGAGTACATATTCGGGCAATCCAGGTACTGAGTGTTAGGGAAAGAGATAATTGTGTGAGCATACACGAGCGGAACTGGAGGAGAGTATGAAATCATGTACATAGGGTCTTAATGGAGAGGCCGGCGTCTCTGGAAAACACGAGGAAACAGTCTCTGGACTTGAAGCTGACCGCGAAACTTGATCCATGTGCGGGTTGAATCCAATGTCGCCGTCGAACACGAGGGGCGACACCAATGAACGTCGCCGTCGCCGATAGAAGAACAACACTGCAACAAGGATGATAAAGATTGCTGCTATACCGCCGGTAATGCCACAGATGATGGCCTCGCAGTTTGAACTGTTCCCCATCATCTCCATAGATGCAGGCATGGTGGTAATCGAGGAAGGGGCACCGAAAGCGCTAGTGGGTCCACTAGCAGAGACGGGGGCGTCTGAGAGGCCGAGTATCTTGCCAGGATCTGCCTCGGGCGAGTCTATAAAGCATATGACATGGGCGTAAGAGAGTAGCGGGAGAAGAGGCAAGGGAGAGAATTCCAACCACCGACGACATACGATTCGTTGGCGTTCCAAAAGTTCTCCTCCTGGAACGTGTTATGAGTTCGTCATAGGAGAAGAAAAGTCTAGCAACAAACTGTGACGTCGAGGAGAGCCCACTGTGGAACACGTGTTCCAGAGGGGATAGGATTTGGAAACCTGTGGTCCAGCATCGATCTCAAACGCAAACTAAATAGAGCCTTTGCCACCACAGGGCACTCACGAAGAAGGAGGCAGAGTCTTCGTGCAGTTGGTCACATATTCCGACCAGCTAATGACAGACACATAAGCATCAGCCTCAGACGTTCACAAGTTAAAAAAGCGGGAATCGTACTACCTGATCCAACGTTCTCCCTGGCATCCGGTACACGCACTTATAAGCGAATATCCGACGGTGCTACACTTGCACAAGTTGGAGTTGTCAGTACCACTTGGGCCAGGGTACGATTCCCCCGGCTGTAACGGGCCAACAGCGAACGCTGTAAAAAAAAAAAAGATAAGTAAATAAGGCTCGCCAACGCAGCACAAAACATAACGAAAAAAACAAACTCACAGCCCGCATCGCATGTTGACATCATGAGCGCCGCGACCATACAGGCATTTTGGCCGAGAGAGTTGAACGACTGGACAAGAAAACCCATCAGACTAGTAGGGAAGGCCAAGGCCATACAATATGAAAAACGACGAATATGCATACCCATTCCCATGTCAAGCTACAATCCGGTGCAGAAATCGTGGCGATCACAAATCCAGGAAAGAAGAAGGATACTGCTAGTAGTCCAGCGAGGAGTGACATTTGGTGTCCAGCAGCCTTGCAGGTGGTGGGAATAGGGCCTCCGATGGAACCAAGATGGCTCTCAAAAGTATCGATTTCCAGAGGATGGTTGATTGATTTCTAAATATCCCAAAGAGCGTGCATTGGCCGGCAACTAATACAATAGAATTCTAGTGTCTATTATTGTTTAAGGATAAAAGGAAAACCCTATTAGTTGGGAGTGATCATATCAGCATCACTGATCTTCACCAATTGTCGCTGAAACCTACAACATTGACGGCTAAGCACCATCAAAGAACCGCATTTCAGGCGCGGAGGCAACTTCCTCCTCCCGGGTACACCGGTACACTTTGCGGCACGGCGAAGACGGAACAGAGAACCAACTATTGTCTTGCAGCTACGCCATTCGCATATGGTAAGTATCATGTGGTAGTTGACTGTCATACCATAACAGACAACACCCCGCATTCGGTATGAGTGTTTTAGCGTGAGAACGGCTTTGAACGTGGCCGAGTCTGCGGGCGGGCCCGCACGTGGCACCATCACGATGACCTCCGAGTCGCCCTTCCTCTATTTTACCCACACTCTTCTCCCTTCTCCGGTACTCTTCCGAGCGTCTCGGTATCGTACATTACAGAGCTTCCCATGCCAAAAGTAAGAGTTGGTTGATATCAAGAAACGAGATGGTACTAGAACAGCCTAGGTACACAAATACAAATACATCATCCAAATCGTTAATTGTCCCCGTACTGCCTCTGTTTCTACAGTTACTAGTACAGTATTGTGCCCTGAAAAAAAAAAAAAAAGGAAACGAATGCTGTTCGCAAACACAACCGCGAAAATGAAATCGAGGAAAGGAAAACACGGAAGCACAGTGGAATCCCGCCAGACTACTGCGATGGCCTTCAAAGTGAGATCAGAAAGTATTCAGCCCCCATATCCCTGTGTTTGGGGGCCCGGCGGGGTGGCAACGGTGTATAGATGTTTGATGTTCGATGAGGAAAGTGACGGAGCTGAGGCGGAAGACGGGTTCGGAAGTGCTTGGTACCTAAGGTATGTAGTTGGGATCTATGGGTCGGAAAATGAGAGAATACACATGAACACACAAGTGCGACTGGAAGTAGGGGGTTAGGGGCACGAGAACGCACATAGGGTCTCAACACAGAACTGGACGTCCCGGGCAACCTCGAGGTGGCTGTTTCTTGACCCGACGTTGTCCGCGGCAGATCTTGAATCATGTTCGGCCTATGCGCCTGCGAACGTCGACGTCGCCGATAGAAGAATAACGCAACGACGATGGAGATCGCTACTACACCAGCTACGGTGCCACCAGCGATCGCTCCCGTGTTTGAGCTGTGTCCCCCTACATTGTATCCTGCAGGTCCAGGGTTAGACGTGGTAGTAGTACTGACTTGGGTGGGCAGGGAGCTTGAGGAATAGGCCGGTGTAAAGATCGTACTGGGTCCAATCGAGGAAGAGAGAGGGGGCCATCCGGGTCGAGTATCGTTCCAGGGCCTAGCTCGGGGGTGTCTATAAGACGGGCGTGAGACAGCAACACGGGGAACAGGGGCGATGGGGGAAGAGAGGGGAGAAAATCCTACCACCAACGGCCTGCGCAAAGTTGGCGTCCCAAGTGGTCCCGTTCTGGAACTTGTTGTGAGTGTTAGCAGACAAGAGAGCTTTAGCAACGGACTGTGACGTTGACGAGAGCCCATTGTTGGAGACTTGTTCCTGCCGGGATAGGGTTGGGGAACCTACAGATCAGCGTCAATGTAAAACGCATTAGGTTCTCATCTAGCGAAGGGAACCCACGAGCCGGGAGGCAATATCGTCGTGCAGTTGAATGCATAGTCCGACCAGCTAATGGCAGATGCATAAGCCCTGGGAGTTGAAAAAAGAGAAAAACAACGTGAATCGTACCTAATCCATTCTGATCCCTGGCATCCGTCACATGCACTTAAGAGTGAATATGCGATGGTGTTGCACAGACACAAGTCGGTGCCCTGAGCTGCCGATGGGCCAGTATAGTAGTCCCCAGGTGGCAGCGGTTGGAGTGTGAATGCTGGGGAAGGGGAAGAGAGAGAAAACGATAAGGTTCACGGCCGGCGTCAACGCAAGACAAACAAACAAGCAAACAACTTACAGCCCTTATGGCATGTCGATAACATGTATGCTGCAACTATACATGCATTTTGCCCAAGAGAATTAAATGACTGGGAGGGAGACCACCAGATCCGTTAAGAGCCAAAAGTATGCTGTGTGGAAATGACGACACGCGTACCCATTCCCAGGTTGAGTTAAGGGTCGAGCTACAATCCGGAGCAGAAGGTCCGGCGACCGCGAAGCCAGAAAAGAAGAACAAGAATATTAGGTGTAGGGCGAAAAGTGACATTTTAAGTGTTGTTGGGTAGCCTTGAGGGTGGTGGGACTAGAGGGAACGGGGGACGGCGCTCAAAAGTATCAATTAGTTAATTGGACTCTTAAGATAATCCCTACTGTTCCATCATGCATCATGCATCATGCATCATCGCCGACTTTCCGCGCGATTGGAATCCAGAACATCGACAACGCCGTCTTTCCCAGGCACTGGCACATTCCTCCTCTTTGAGCCTTGCGCCATTGCGGATATGGAACAGATAACCAACTACAGGTACTAGTATTCTCAACGTACCTGTGTTCGTATACTGTGAATATCATATTGTCCAGTTGACTCTATCATAACCCATACCTCTCACAATAAGTCTGGGGTATGGGTTATAGGAGAGTACCGTATGGTCATACTGTATGACGTGCGACAGGGGACTCTGTTGACAGCGAGGCAAGTGCTCAGGCGCTCAGGTTATATGTGCTTTCCCGATCTGGTGGTTCGAGACATATATTGATCGCGGCCGATGCAGTCTGCGGGCGGGCCCGCACGTGGCACCATCACGATGACCTCTGATTCGCCCGGCCGTCGCCCTTCTATTTTATCCACACTCTTCTCCCTTCTCCGGTACTCTTCCGAGCGTCTCGGTATCGTACATTACAGAGCGTCCCATACCAAAAGTAAGAGAGTAGGTTGATATCAAGAAACGAGATAGTACTAGAACAGCCTAGGTACACAAATAGGTACACAAATACAAATACATCCTCCAACCTGGCCGTCTGCCAGACTGCCTCTGTTTCTACAGTTACTAGTACAGTATTATACCCTGAAAAAATAAAGGAAACGAATGCTGTTCGCAAACACAACCGCGAAAATGAAATCGAGGAAAGGAAAAGACGGAAGCGCAGTGGAATCCCCGCCAGACTACTGCGATAGCTTCAAAGGGTGAGATCAGAAAGTATTCAGCCCCCATATCCCTGTGTGTGGGGGCCCGGCGGGGTGGCAACGGTGTATACATGTTTGAGGTTCGATGAGGAAGGTGACGGAGCCTGAGCTGAGGTGGGAGACGGGTTCGGAGGTGCTTGGTGCCCAAGGAATGTAGTTGGGTCCTCCGGGTTCTATGGGTCGGAAAATGAGAGAACACACATGAACACACAAGTGTGACTGGAAGTAGGGGGTTAGGGATACGAGAACGCACATAGGGTCTCAACACGGAACTGGACGTCCCGGGCAACGTCGAGGTGGCTGTTTCTTGACCCGAGGTTGGCAGCGGCGGATCTTCAATGACGTTCGGCTTACGCGCCTGCGAAAGTCGACGTTGTCGATAGAAGAATAACGCAACAACGACTATGGAGATCGCTGCTACACCAGCTACGGTGCCGCCAGCGATCGCTCCCGCATTTGAGCTGTGTCCCCCTGCTTTGTGTCCTGCAGGTCTAGGGTTAGACGTGGTAGTAGTAGTGACTTGGGTGGGGGAGCTTGAGGAATAGGCCGGTGTAAAGATCGTACTACTGGGTGCAATCGAAGAAGAGAAAGAGGGGCCATTCGGGCCGAGTATCGTTCCAGGGCCTAGCTCGGGGGTGTCTATAAGACGGGCGTGAGACAGCAACACGGGGAACAGGGGTGATGGGGGAAGAGAGGGGAGAAATTCCTACCACCAACAGACTGCGCAAAATTGGTGCTCCAAGTGCTCCCGTTCTGAAACTTGTTGTGAATGCTAGCAGACAAGAGAGTTTTAGCAACGAACTGGGATGTCAGCGATAGCCCATCGTTGGAGACTTGTTCCTGCCGGGATAGGGTAGGGGAACCTGCAGACCAGCGTCAATGTAAAACGCATTAGATTCACATCTAGAACAGGGAACTCACGTGCCGGGAGGCAATATCGTCGTGCAGTTGGCCGCATAAACTGACCAGCTAACGGCAGATGCATAAGCCCTTGGAGTTGAAAAGAGAAAAACGAATGTGAATCGTACCTACTCCAATCTGCCACTGTTCCCCCAGCCTGGCATCCGTCACATGCACATATAAGTGAATACGCAATGGTGTTGCACAGGCACAAGTCGACGCCCTGAGGTCCCGATGGGCCAGAATATATGTCTCCCGATGGCAGCGGTTGGAGTGAGTATGCTGGGGAAGAGAAAAAACGATAAGGTTCAGGGCCGGCGTCAATGCAAGACAAACAAACGAGCAAACAACTTACAGCCCCCACTGCATGTCGAAAACATGTACGCTGCAACTGTACACGGATTTTGCCCGAGAGAATTGAATGACTGAGGGGAAAACGACCAGAACCGTTAAAGAGCCAAAGGTATGCTGTGTGGAAATGACGACATGCGTACCCATACCCAGGTCGAGCTACAATCCGGAGCATAAATTCCGGCGACCGCGAAGCCAGAAAAGAAGAACAAGGATATTAGTGGTAGGGCGAAAAGTGACATTTTACGTGTTGTCGGGCAGCCTCAGGCTTGAGGGTGTGTGGGACTACTGAAGAGGAACGGGGGACGGCGCTCAATAGTTAATTGGACTCTCTTAAGAGAATCCGTACAGTTCCATCGCCGACTTCCGCACGATTGGGATCCAGAACGTCGATACAGCCGTCCGACAGTGTCGAGTGTCACTTTCCCAGGCACTGGCACATTCCTCCTCTTTGAGCCTTGCGCCGTTGCGGATATGGAACAGATAACCAACTATTCTCAACGTACCTGGGTTCGTATAACTTACTGCGAATATCATATTGTCCAGACGACTCCCTCATAACACATACCTCTCACGATAAGTCTATGATAGGGTATGGGTTATAGGAGAGTATGGTCATATGACGTACGACAGTGGACGTTAGTTGAGCTTGGTTGACAGCCATGAACCGATATGCAAGCTTGTCAAATTCATCGAATTCAGTGCTCAGGTGCTCAGGTCAGGTCGCTGTCACCTGCTCTAGTGCTTTCCCGATCTGGGGTCGAGACATACAGTTACTTATATTGATCGATTTCTCGGTTCCGGCGATTCGGTCAATGACGCTCTTGGCCGGTGCTGCCGGTCAGTCAGATCGGTTCACTGAACTCCAGTGACACACCACACGTTACAGCACAGTTATGTCACGAAATGAAGTAGTACAATAGTACGTCGCACAAGTCGTCAAGCGTTCTGCTGGCTGACCGCTTCTGGCGCGATAAGATCAGAGCAAATTGTCGGACAGAAATCTCAATGCTATCCTTGCCAGATTGCGATTTTCGGCTGTGAGCAACGGAGGTACTCGACCGGCGATGTACAAAGAAGCTCCTTGGTACTCGGGGCACGTACTTGGGTCATTCGTGTTCCGGGAGTCAGATAAAATGAGAGAAATCACATAAGCCAAACACAAGCGGGGCTGGGGAGTACGACCACATGATGTACGTAGAGTCTTCTCGAAGGTGTGCTCGTCTCGGGCGAAGTCGAGGTGACCATCCCTTGACCCGACATTGATTGCTGGACCTGATCTGCGTGGATTGTATGCACCATCGTTCGGGTACGATAGACAGCCTGAGTTCACCCAACATTAGTTGCCGAACTTGGCCTACAGTATGTGCGGACCGAATGCAATGTCGCCTTCGAACACAGCGTACTGGACCAGTGAACGTAGTCGTTGCCGATAGAAGAACAATGCTGCAACGAGCATAAAATTGTTACCATACCACCGCCTAAGGTTACTAGTACACCACCAGAGGCATCAGGAAAAAATAACACTTCTACCAGTGCTACCATGCGCTACACGGGCGCTATGTAGCACCTGGTAGCACTGGTAGAAGTCCTATTTTTTACTGATGAGATCGCCCCTGTATTTGAACGGTGTCCCCTTATAGGCGTGGGCGTTGTCGTATTCGAACATTTAATAGCCGAGCCAGAGACTTGATTGAAACCTCTCTAAAGCGTCTTCAGAAATCACGTTCCAGGCATCCTCCTCCCTTTTGAACTTTTGAACCGCAGCCGAGGTAGAAGTCATGGAACAAACAACCAATTATTTCTCGTACCTGCGCTCGCATATTGAAAGTATCATACTGTGACCGATGGCAGACTCGCAAGCTGAGAACAGCGTAGAAGGGCGGTTGTGCTGGAGCTGTTCAATGTGGGATGTGTCAACAATTAATGCCATCGTTTCGGAGCGCAAAAGGCCACACTACAGCGGCATTTCGGGCCGGACCTGTGACGTGCTCCTCGTACGGCCCACTGCCACTGGGGCCTACAGTAACGATCGCGAAAGTCGATGCAACTACCACCCTCGTGCCCAGGACTTTAAATGCGTTGAGGTCCTTGACACTTCCAATTTTGGATGTAACTCTCTCATGGCCATGGAATCTAGGGACTGACGAGGGCCCGGGCGGCAACGCGAAGCTCATCGCTATCATTGCTCCAGAGGTAGGATTCGGTCTCTGTATCTCGAACATGGAGAGCGCGTTTACCAGCCACCTGTTTGTCCGGTAGCTGTTAACACTGCCGCCACAGAGGTATCCTGGCGCTGACTGAAATCCGCCACTAGATGCAGTAAATCCAAGGAATCCCCAATAGTTCAACTTGAGCGCTAACACTAAGCAATAAGGGGTTTTGTATTACAGTAATCCAGGCCAGTGATACAAGTAGCATACTGGGCGCTCAGGCCGTAATGCTCGACCGGTCCTCGTCAGGCTCCGGTTGCTGATGCTCTTAGCCTCGTATCGATGCCACACATCAGTCAAACCGGCTCGCCTAATCCCCGTGCCGTAAAGTTAGTACAGAATCGTACAGTACAGGGCTGCCCATGACAAGGGCAAGAGAGTAAGTCTACCGTTAAAAAATGAAGTACAATAATACATCACGCAAATCGACGATTGTCTAGCCCGGCTGGACGAGTCCGTCGCTACAGTACTCTAATGCGAAACTAAATGAACGACCAAAGGAAATGGTATAAATATCAATGCTATTATGAGATCAGACGATGGGTAAGCCACGATATCGCTGTGTTTGGGGGTTTGGTGGGGTGGCAACGGTGTATAGACTTCTTGGAGATATGGAAGGTATTTGATCAGAAATGTAGGCTGGTGGTGGCTGAACTACTTGGTATTCGGGGTACGTCGTTGGGTCATCCGGGTTCTGAGGGTTAAGAAAAGACAAAAACACGTGAGCACACATAATCGCAATCGGGAGGCACGAAAAATATATACATAGGGCTTCGGAGGTGCCATCGTCTCGGGCAAGGTCTCGACAACCGTCCACTGATCCGACATGGGGAGCTGAACTTGATCCATGTGCCGTGCACCATCGCCTTCGAACACGACGATCGGCTCTAGTGAACGTCGCCGTCGTAGATAGAAGAGCAACGCGGCAACGAGGATGGAAATTGCTGCTATTCCAGCAATGACGCCGCCAGCGATGGCCCCCGCGTTCGAACTGTGTTCCCTTACAGGTAGAGACGTGCCCGTATTCGAGGATCCGGTAGTCGAGGCAGAAACGGAGACGGATGAGCCTGACGCCCCAAGTACCGTGCCAGGACCTATCTCGGGGGAGTCTATAAAAGTAAGACGCGGGCGTGAGATAGTGACGGGGGGAATAAAGGGGAGAGTATTCTCACCACCAGTGGCATACGATTTGTTGAAATCCCAAAAGTTCTCATTCTAGAACGCGATATGAGCATATTATCCGCGAAGAAAATTTAGAAACGAACTGTGACGTCAAGAAGAGCCCACTGGGGGACACGTGTTCCTGAGGGGATAGGGTTGGGGAACCTGCGTGCCAATTATAATGTCAATCTCAATTGATTCCCTGCCACCAAAGAGAACTCACGAAGAGGGAGGTAGAGTATCTGTGCAGTTAGTCACATATTGTGACCAGCTTTTGAAGGATATATGAGCCTCGGGATTTTAGAAGAGAACAACAAGAGAATTGTACCTGATCCAATTTTCTCCCTGGCATCCGGCACATGCACTTATAAGCGAATATCCGATAGTGCTGCATATGCAGAAGTTGGAGTTGCCAACGTCACTTGGGCCGCCGTACATGGATCCCGGCTGCAGCGGGTTGACGGTGAACGCTGCAAAGAAGATGAGACTTACTAACGCAGGACCAAGATAGCAACCGACTTACAGCCCCCGTCGCATGTTGACATCATGTACGCTGCGACCGTACACGCATTTTGGCCGAGAGAATTAAATGACTGGACACCAAAAGCCAGGTAAGGGCAAAACAATGCATTCTAGAAATGACATGCATACCCATTCCCACGACGTGCTACAATCCGGAGAAGAAATTGCGGCGCCTGCAAAAGCAGAGAAAAATAGCAGGGACACCACTGGTGCAGCGAGGAGTGACATTTGGTGTCCCGCGACCTTGTGGGTGGTGAGGCTAAAGGAAACTGGGAATGGGGTGGCGCTGGGAAGGTCGATTGACGGAGTAATCAATTAAAGCTTCTTAAAAAGAGGACATTATGTTGGTGTCACCGATCGCCGCCGCGCAATTGAAATCACAACAGTGACAACACCGACCTGGCTTCTAAGCAGCGCCTCGGGCGTCACTTCTCGAGCGCTTTGCTCCCATTGGTGGAAAAGATGGAGCGATTTACAAATCATCGTCTTGTAACAGCGCTCACTGGTGATAAGCACCACACTGCGCTGAGAACAGCCCTAGGGACCAGCACGACTCCAGTTCCCGGCATGCATAGCTTCGTGAACATGACAAAGCCACCCACTGCCATTCATGATCCTACCGACATGCCCGATGTTGCTGTACTTGACCTTAGCATATGACTAATGTAAGCCAAGGATGTCATCGACTGTTACAAGGCGGTTAGCCGTAGGAGATGATGTGGAGGTGACATCGGCCACTCAAAATGCAGTCAACCAATACCCGGAGAATAGTGAGCCGCACTGCAGTACCTGGCGCCCCAAGTAGCTAACATGAACCCGCGAGATGTAGTTCCCGCCCCGAGACTCCCGAGACAATTGGTAAGTGTCAATAAGCGATGACATGGCGATGCTGTCCTTAGCCTATCCATTGTACGGGCCATCGTCGACAACTGAAGACCGTCAGTCGATCCATACACCAATACAGGTCCAAGTTCATCATCGGCCAGAAAAAAGGCACTTCCTTGACCACAGGAAGAACTACCTTGCTAGCTGAAAGCTAAACATTGCGTGGGTTGAATCATGAATGGGAGGGGTCTCTATCAGTGAGAGTCCGTGACACGTATCGCCAAATTGCAATTTCCTTTTTTGGGCGGACGGGGCCCTAGCGGGACCGGACCGAGCCACGCGCTATTTAGCGCTTCAGTTCGGGCATGTGCCCGCGGTTCCCCATTCCGACTCATGTCAGCGCGTTTCCTCTCCTCGCCCAGGAAATTTCCTCTCTAGATATCTTAAATCCAAGGCGACTGTTATTCTAATAGCGTACTCACTTCATTTGTCATCCCGTGCCCGCAGAGACCGAGGATGATTTTAGCGCACACTCCTTGCTAAGAAAGATAACCCAATAATTCATTAGCGTATCAACATAATCCCCGAGTCTCCATATTGGGAAACGTTATCCTAGCGAAGTCTTCTAGACCACTTTCTCCCATCCGCCATCCGCCATCCGCCATCCGGCAGTCTGCCAGTGGAGGATTTGGCCCGCAATACTGGATTAGGCTTTCTTTCTCTTTTCTCCAGCCTGAGAGCGGACACAAACATTCTCCGTGGCCCCGAGGACGCTCCAAATGATGAACATTCCACAGCCTCAGCGCCTCACTGGTCAGTACTAGACTCAGTTAGGAATTTACGGCTGTGTGTGATCGAGTTACTCGGACGACATCAATCTCCTTCCACTGCAGACTTATGCCTACAGTACATAGACTCGGAATGAGAGGCAACCCCGTTGGCATCGCATGGATGAGAAAGTCAACTATCTGCGTAACCGAGAAAACTACGGTAGGGTACCACCAAGACCAAACGCGCCACACACGACAAGTCACAGTCGGACGGAAACGGCGCCGGGCAACGCCAACTCCAAAATTCCACAGTACCATCTTGGGAAATGGACAAGCGCCCACAAAACACAGGGTATATTTTCCCAGGAGTAAAGTTACATTTCATTTTACAAGACACCGCGTTCAAATACTGTATCCCAAGACGTGAGCGACCTAACTCGACTCGGTCGCTGCGGGTATCACGAATAAAGTATTGCAAATCAAAAGCACGAATCACCCTATATAACGATCGCAGCAAGTGTGCCAACTACAACGCTTATGCCAAGGGCCCAAATGGGTTGAGCCCGCTGGCGCTTCCGCTTTTGGGTGTAGCCTGTCCCGCCGTTTGGACCGTGTACGATGGTATCAAGGGTGGCAATTCCGCCGTCACGGCTGCCGTCGCTCCGGCAGTGGGAGTTGGCGCCTCGAACATCGAGAGTGGGTCACCTGTCGTCGCCGTGCCCGTCGGCGTTGCCGTGATAGAGACGGCATTAAGCAGGATACGTTGTGCCGCGCAGTAATCCGTGAAGACTATAGTATGCCGAAAACGGCGGGTTCGTCAGCATACTTCCACAGGAAATGGAAAGAAGACAAAGCGGGGGTCAAATCGAATGCACAAAGGGGCGAACTTAACAATCTGTGTAGATTGTGCCAGGCGAGTCTAAGCTCAGGCTTGCCGGCCCGAGGGGGACGAGGCAATTGATGCATACCGCAAGAGCGTCGAGATTTGCTTGCGTGCATTCACACGATGGAGTTCTACAGGCCTGTAAATGTTATATGTTAGTCGGTTGTGACACAGAATCAAGTCGACAATTTCCCCATGGAGAAGACTGCCGACGGAATGGTGACTAAAAAGACATAACTTACGTCGAGCTTTTGAATGACGGGTGTGCAACTTGGTTGACACTGAGACGCGATACTGGACGGGTCTATTCCCGACCGCACGTACAGACCAGACGTTGATTGCCCGTGGAGAAGAGCAGCTATGATAGAATGAGGCGGTTTCGCAACCACTACGAGGGCCGTGGCGACGACAGTGAGTAATACTGTGCCAATTCTTTTCATCGTGGGTGTGTGCGTCGGGGGTATTGTTAGACAAGCTGGGATGAGAAAGCCCAAAGGAGTGTGCTCTTTAAGAAGAACGATGATTAAGGCATTATCGCAAGACAGCGGCGGCCTTGGCATCTGCTCGTTGTATCATACTGTAGCTACGTGGAGAAAAAGGAAAGTAATATGTTAGTTCCTGAATATTTCGGGAGGATGCGGCGTCAGAAAAATGAGTCGGGTGATTGTGATTGTGATACCCATAGTATTGTGATGACCGTCCATTTTTTTGGTACTGGGAAGAGAAGTTTGCTAACACGCCCAAGTGTGGGTAGCACGAAAATTGCTGTGCTAATAACCTGCTTGAAACAAGAAAGGAGAGTTGTTTTAATTCAAAGCCAATGGTGAGGTGGCGAGCCATGCCAGCTTTTCAGTCCGCATCTGAGGAGAGCCATGATCGCTATCTCACGTGGAGAGGCACGTTTCGAGCAGTTAAAAACAGGAACAGCGGCATCAATCAGCAAGAGGAAGAAGTGTGAAAACTCGGGTCACGTGATGACGCAATGAAACCTTACCGGCCTTACCATCGATCTTAATGTTGTCTACTCGAATGACCCAGCAGAGACGAGCAAGAGGGAAAGAGGAGCTAAGTTATATGAGTGTTGCGAGGTTGCCATGGTGAAAGTACCGTGAAAGGTTCTATTTGATATCATAACGAAAGAGGCGCCTTCGCGACGTTACCCATAGAGATTCTCAACGAACGCCCGAAATTAGCGGAGGTTGGACTTAAATACCAACATTGATATCATCGTCAAGAGAGGGCCCGCGGGACAGCCAGTCCATAATGGTCGTGTATACAATGTGGTGTCATGATCACTCCTAGTTCTTACCTACACCCAAACGCCGGGATCAGGCATGATAAATGCATGGTGCCAAAAAAACGCTAGATCAACCTGTTAAGTCCATTTTTATCTATAACAACAAAAGAGGTCAAATAAGCAAATCTAGTCCCCACATGGCGCTTTTACGCACCGGCTTCGTAGGTGGCGTTGTGAGCTGGGAGAGATGACCTACTTTGAGGATGTATCGCATCGCGCTTGTGAGACTGCTGGTCCATGTTCTCATGGTCGCGATCGATCGGATCTTGTGTTGTGCTTACCGTCGAACTCCGCTAGCGCGAATCAACCAGCAACCCACCTACTTTATTCGCACGCTCCCGCTCCGGCGGAGACGCGCGTCATGCCGGCGGGACGGGGACCGTATTTGTCCCTTTCCCCAAGAACAGCATGATGTGGGGCGGCGCCAATCGCGTCGAGGCATTCTAATGAGACTCGTGAGAGTATGGAGGACATCTTGCCGCGATGGACGTTCGTTTCTATGAGCCCCGATGCTGCCGCATTTCACCTGGACGAGAGAACCGACACGCCATCCAGCTCATGCAAAATCCGGCCAGCATGGACGACCACTTCTGGTATACGCGCCACCTGCTCACCCACAGCAGCCATGTTCACTCGACTACGGGCTTGACCCACGCAGAGGGCGGTACTGCATTGTTAGCCGTGCGAGAAACTGATCGACGATGACTGCCCTCAGCGGACAATCCACAGGCACCTTATGTCGCATCATCTCAAGCAACGATAGCAGCGCCGTCGGATTACGCGGATGCTCCTTGCGAGTAACTACAGCCGAATACGCCTCTGGATCGTCCCACACCGATTCTTCCCGGTCCGAATCAGGCTTGTGGGATGGACTAAGGCTTAAAGGATGGCGTACTACTGGAAACAGAGGATCGACCAAGCGACGACATCGTGTGTTGTTGACGTGGTGTCGCAGGTGGAGGGGTGGATGTGGGTGTGCAATGGGTGCACGTAATGCGCGAGGAATCATCAGGTCCACGGGCTCGTGCTGATTCGAGCGAACTATGGCGAACCGGTCTGATCTCCGCCTGGTACAGAACACAGAAGTGACCTACCTGAAAGTAAATGCGATAATTCTACCCCAGTCTTCCTCCTGCACGATCATGTTCCCACCAGGAACGGCATAAAATCTGGAGTGCCACCGGTGAGGCTCGGCCGCAAAACGCGGACGCGCATTTTTTGACACATGCTTACCTCCCACGCAGCGCATACCCGCGCCATGAGCCGCAACAGAACTTTCACCGTGACGCATGCTTGTTAGAAGTTGGAAAGATGGCGTATCACTGAGGTCATCGGAGGTGATGGTTTGGAAGGAGGGGGGAGACTGAGCAGTGGACAAGTGGTGAAACTGAGAGGTGTGGCGATGGCCCGGGTGAGACAACGGCGGGAGGGGAGTGGACGGCGGCTCCGCGCCGTCAAAATTGAAAGCGTCAGGAGAGTCAGAATTGGGACGAAAGAGAACGAGCATGAGAGCGCGCAAAGAGAAAAGAAAGTAATTCGACCCGACGTCTTCCCTGCCGAGAACGGCTTGTTTAAATACATACAAAGTTCCTACTAGGAGAATTGTGTTTGTGGTGAAGGGAGGTGGTGATAAATATCTTGGGATTTGGGAAGGGGTGGGTGCGGCCCGGGTATCATCGCTGTGCCGGCAAGAAAATTGTGGGAAAAGCCGCATGTATACTGTTGCCTGCGAACGAAGTGAGAGAAAGGGAAGAAAGATGGTGTGATGGGGGTAAGAAGTATTATTTCATTTGCATTTTGTTGGTAGTTAAGAGGGAGCGGTGGGGCTATGGAGGGGAAAGGGATGGGCCGATGAACTTGAAGTCGAACATCTTGGGCGCTTCTGGCTTCTGCTTATCGTTCACGTGACATGAGCTGGTCACGGAACACACGGACTCCTGTACCGCGTCCAGCTACTTATAGAAACGCCAGTGCCCAGGACCGATGTTCTATCTCCTTGACTCCATTTGTCGCCTCTTCCATCATAGCCATCCTCAGTCGTGGATATCAGGAGAATTCTTGGCTCCTCTAGGATGGTTTACGGACAGGTCATTATCTGAACATACAGCGGGGCCGCGTACTATATTACTATTACAGTACACGGAAAACGCGGGATGTCGAAATGAAGGATGGTGCTGCAACTTCTCCTAACCGGTATTAGCTAGAGAGCGATGATAGAAGGTGAGTTTATTCTGTGAATCAAGCTGGCAACTTGCCCATGGGCTGTGCATGGAACGATAGCCTCGAATTGGCCGCGTAGTCCTTTGCTGCGTAGATTCAATTTTTTTTTCATGTACCGGAGCCCTCAGACGAGACACGCATATACCTGTACACCGGAAACATCGTACGTTCTGCGGCGTCAGTTAGACGAACCCTGATAACAGTCCACTGACATGAGCTTACTGTCGTCCCATTTCAGCAATCGCAAATCTTATCCTTGATAATCCTTTCCAACAATTGAAGTCATTGACGTGCAGTGATGCCATCAAAATGGTGCTCAGAATCTCAGATCTCAATTCTCAGTCCATCAATCTTGTTTCATACGCGACAGAACTTGATGCAGAGACCTGGAGATGGAGTAGTTCTGAATCGTAGAAGAATAAGTTCGAGAGACGGTACTACTGTACTCGAGTGCATTAGCGAGGTTGGCCGGACAGAATGGAATGAACAAAAATAACGCAATAAGGTGTCCAGTAAAGAACGGTATACCCAAATCGATGAGCTCCTAACCTAAGTCTCATGTGACTGGTGACGGATGTTCATCAGATGTAGAGAAGTTCCTTTTGTTCCTATGCCCAACGTTCACCTTTGATGTGTTTGATCACTGACGCCGCTATCGATGGTGACTCCTACTAGGCTACTACAGTACTACAGTAGTATTATCGTTCACAGAATGACAGCGTTTCAGGTGTCTGGCCAA
Source organism: Russula aff. rugulosa BPL654 (assembly GCA_022496225.1). Classification (NCBI taxonomy): domain Eukaryota; kingdom Fungi; phylum Basidiomycota; class Agaricomycetes; order Russulales; family Russulaceae; genus Russula; species Russula aff. rugulosa BPL654. The sequence goes on along the minus strand of WTXE01000209.1, from coordinate 13,202 downwards.
TTCAATCCCCGCAACCGCACAGATTGACCGGTTGACAACTGGCATGATGTATGTTTTGCATAAAACCAGCGGCGCGGCGCCACACGTTACGGAGTTACAGTACAGTACGTACCCCAAATCACGAGAACATGATGGAAGTACTAAAACAGATCTCTCAATGTGGTGCCTGGTGCCTCTCGAAAATCTTATCCGGAATGCGCTCGGATCCGAGTCCCAAGCCTGCAAATAATTTGCAAACATGCGGTTCTTGTCCTGAGAGATCAAATCGATAGCTACGCAAGATGGTAAATGAGTTCTTGACTCAGTTTTGACCGATTACAGTTGAGATCCTCTCGCCCTTAAGCGCTGATATACTGTATTTATGTTCCGAGTCTTTATTAGGTGGCTGGGATTTGCTTCACTCCTCAAGTCTTCTCTCGGACTCTCTCGTAAGACGCTCTATCTAGAGAATGTCATTGCCCTGAGAATCTTGATGAGAATGCCGCAATATTTTATTTTACATCCTCAAAACGACATGAATACCATACAGACGACAAAAACCAAATTTGTGTTCCAAAGAGAATAGATAAGCACCTCCACGATACTACTTATAAAAAAAGTGGGAGAAGGAAGTCTAGATGGGCCATGGGTCGGAAACGAACAAAAAAAACATACAGACACGAATGCGAAGGAGATTATATGCAGCATGACACGAGCAGGTGTCAACCCACCCCCAGAAGTTGAGGATCGGTGCGTCATCGGAAAGAGGAATTTGGGCGATGATGGATCAGGCGATGAGCGAACTAGACATCTGAAGGAGTGGGAGAAGGGATAGCAATCTTGGTAAACCACCTAATGGTGGGTGCAGATAAAGGCGTACCAGTTGGATCCGGGTCCTGAGTAGTAGATAACGATGTCGTCACCACTGTACTAGTCGTCGTTTGGGATCTATAAGATACAGTCAGGTAATCATTCTTTTTTAGAGACATCCGTCCACACCGTATCCCTGCACGACGGATAATTGCATTGACGCTTAAGTATCGCTCCTTGAGGAGCAACCGACGCAGCATACGCCAAGGCTACAGACGAAGTCAGAAAAGTCGTCAGCATGTAGTTTGGAAGTGAAACCCACTGGGAAATAGAGCGAAGAGAGCACAGAAAATAGCAGTCAAAGCAGTGCAACGCATCTTGTGGAAGGATTGTTATGTGAGGGTAGCAGGGCCACAGAGACAAGAGTGGAGGGGTTATGCTTAGGTGTCTGCCTGGGTTGACTGCAGTGGTATCTCGTACTTATATACCTATGCGTCGCAGAGCCACAGTCAGCTTACTGACCCTTTTGATGGCCATCCGCAAGAGCATCCTAACCAACACCAACAAACAAGCTTGGGCCTCGATATAGTCAAGCTACGGGAACAAAACAATGCCGGAAGTACCCTGAAAGTTTCTTAGATGACATAATGAGAGAGAGGGCGTCCGTCAACATTCCTGACGGAGGTTCATCATCAGCGAACGTAATAAGGTTCTTGACAGGACGTCTACCATGAGCCCAGACTCGGACTAAATACGTACGGCGGCCACGGCACATGACTATGATGCTATCATGAGACCAGGGATATGCGTTTCCAATATCACCGTTTATACCATCATCGTCGAGAGGGCCCGGGACAGCCAGCCAGTCGCGTATACAACGTAGCGTTATGATCACTCCTAGTTCTTACCCCAACGCCAGGATCAGGTATTATAAATGGATTGGTGTCAAAGAGCGCCGGATTATGTATCAACTTGGTTTCATCGACCCGTTTGGTTCATTTATCTATAACAACAAAGAGATAAAATAAGCAAATATTGTCCCACGTGCGCATTTACGCACCTGGACACGCCACGAAAATGGCTATCCAAAGCGGACACAAAACATCCTTGGTACTCGTGAGGGGGATAACCGTGATATTTTTGCTTTCTTTCCTCGAAAGTCCCTTGCCTTGTACTTCGAGTCCAGAGTCTTCGCAAACGTATGGCTGCCGATGGTGTCCACAAGGTCTGCTCTCTCTCCATCAATACCAAGCAGCGGCCTGAAAAAAGAACCCCCATGAGTGATATAAGAGAAGAGAGCAAAGGTTGACTAGTGTGAGAGCGCGTTGTTGGCCTGCGGTAATAAAGTAAAAATGTCATCAACTCGAGATGAATGGAACGGGAGGGATGTCAAGAAACACTGGCCTTCTATCCACTCGCCATCAAACAGCGTCTTCTATGCAGCAGAGTTCGAACTCGGCTTCACTTTATGGCCCTGGATATCTTTGAGGTCGGACGCTTTCGCAGGCTTTCGAACTTCGACAGTATAAAAGCCGAGCAGATTCGCGAGTACCAACGCTCGATTCCGCAGTTGAATCCATATGGCTTTTTATTCTCGATGTCGTGTAAGTTCAGTTAGCCGACCATCAAGGAAAAGAAAGAAAAAAGCGCTACGTACAATTCGGCGACGTTCCACGCATTGACCACCGTCTTGATGATGAACCGATTGTCCGACGTCTTCCAAAAATCCGACCGGCTCTTTCCTCCCTGAGCCTTCCACGGTTCGCATTTCGCCATGCTCCTCACAAAAACATCCTCAATGCCACCTGAACCCAGCGGCGGGGATCTAATAAATCCGGTCAGGCAATCACTCTCTTCTAAGAGACCCGCCCACACTTACCGCAATCTTGCAGTCCCACCCTACCCAACGATGCTTAAGTATCGCTCCTTGAGGAGCAACCAGTGCAGCATACGCCATGGCTACAAACAAAGTCAGAAAAGTCGGCATGTAGTTTGTAAGTGAAGCCCATGGAAAATAGAGCAAAGAGAACAAAGAAAATGGCGGTCAAAGCAGTGCAACGCATCTTTGTGGAAGGATTGTCGTGTGGGCCACAGAGAAGGACCTGCGCTCAGGTGTCTGCTCGACTCTGACTGGCTTGACTGCGGTAGCATTGCGTACTTATATACCTACGCGTCGCAGAGCTGCAGTCGACTTACCGAACCTTTTGATGGCCATTGGCAAGAGCCTCGTAAATGACAAACAAGCTTGGGTCTTGATTAGTCAAGCCCAGGGACTCGGAGCAAAGCACTGATGGAAGTACCCTAAAAGTTTCTTGAATGACACAACGGAGAGAGGCACTGTCGCGACGTTATTCCGATTAATGGATGTCCACCATCAGAAAATCGGACTCAGACGATTCTTGACGGGACGTCCACTATCAGCGGACTCGGACTGTGCGGAGTGCGTGAGTACAGCCATTGGCACCTGAGTGTCTATGACATGAAACCAAGGAAATGCGTTTGTAATATCACCATTCATCTTGTGGAGAGGGCCTGGACAGCCAGTCGGTTCATAATAGTCGTGTATACAACGTAGTCTTATGACCACCTCTAGTTCTCACCTGCCCTCAGAACGCCGGCATCAGGTGTGATAAAAATGAATGGTGTCAAAGAACCCTAGATGAGTGCGCTGGATCATGCAGTGAATCAACTTTTCTTCGTATCTATAACAACAAATAAAGATCCCCACGCATCCCACACTGGCGCATCCTCACACATCCCGCACATCCCCACTTATCCCGCACATCTCCATGCACCCCGCTGGGCCGCTGGTCTCCGCACGTCCCCATCCCCACTGGCACCCCCATCTACGAAGGACACGGCAAAGAACTTGAAGGCTCAAGCTCTAAGAATAGTCACCCCATTTTCGTCGCGGTGTCTCTCCGCCTTGAACGTGCGGCACTTCTTCGCCGCCACCACTGTATCCTGTCGTCCTTTCTGTTGGAAAACCCGCGTACCGGATCAACGGGTCATTTCATCCGGGAGTCGGAAGTCCGGATAGCGACCACAGTAAATGTAGATCCGCGTGTACAATATATCCGCGTGCACAATGTAGATTAGATAATAGGAATTGCAGTTCACGCGCTCTTAGTACGATCACAGACAATGCTGATACATCACTCTTTTATTTAGTAGTATAATAAAGGCCCATTCTATTGTACATATAAGAGGTCATAGCACGCTCCTTCATGTATTTTAAGCAGCATATTTACTTCATATCAATATATCATCCTTACACGGTCCTATCTCTGTCAATCAGTCTTATCTTCTCGCCCTGTACCTCTCCCAAGCACCCCATGTTACAACACTTTCTCCTCCCACCAAGTCAGGGAAGATTCGCCAACGTTTGAGCCTTTGATCCTCCATGGAGATGTACGAGTCGAGGCTCCGTCCACTTCTCCCTGTACACATGCTCACCATACTCCCCCATCACTTACGGACCACGGAAGGGACGGCGATGACCGCTTTAGGAGAGAAGTCTAATGTATTGCATCCGCCGCCAGTCTCATGGTAAATCCGATGCCAAAGATGAGAAATTTCAGTTACAGTAGGTTCACTGAGACGAGCAACAAATTCAAATCCACGTCGGCTGACGCGACCAAATTGGGAATGAATAGGAAGACCCTTTTTTTTTTTTTTTTGAAATCTGACTTCTATTCCGCACGGCGTAGCAACGAGGTACAGGGCGGTCACACACTAATCTACTGGCTCCTAAGCTTATTACGCGCGTCACTTCAAACTCGTTCGTGCATACGGCCCAACCCACTAACCTACCAGGACATCTTACTATCCCCTATCTGCTTAATACCATATAGGCGAGTAGGGGTAGGGGGTCCATATAATGAGCAGCGGGAGGGAATGGGCAGGGCACGAATAAATAGGAAGACCCATGATCCACGATTCTACGTAGGATGCAAAACGTACTTACGTATCAAAATATAAGTTACTCTGAGGGAGAATTACCAATGGCCCGGGTTTTTTCTCCCACGACAAACAAATTTTCGCAAGACGGTATGGACTCCAAGTCACCGCCGTGACTTTTCACCACAGTCAATGGCATTCGAAAGGTAGGTAGGAGCAATCCTAGCAAGTTGTGAACATTCAGGCGAAAACCGCCATATTTACATTTTCAAAAACGACAAGACGACAAAGATCAATCTTTTGTGGGTTTTAAAGAGAATAGATAAGCGCGAACCAAAAACAGACAGGAATGCGAAGGAGAGTCCTCATATACAGCACGACACAAACAGGTGTCAACCCACCCCCAGGAGTTGAGGATACGTAGGTGTGTCACCGGAAAGGGAATTTTGTGCGATGAGGGATTAAGCGATGAGTGAATTAGACAGCACTAGTCGTCGATGGGTGGACCTAATAAATTCGGTCAGGCAATCACTCTCTTGTAGAGACACCCGCCCACACTCACCACAATCTTGCAATCACCATTGATGCATCGAGGAGCAACCGGCTCAGCATACGCCATAGCTACAAACAAAGTCAGAAAAGTGTCGGCATGTAGTTTGTAAGTGAAACCCACTGGAAAATAGAGCGAAGAGAGTAAAGAAAGCGGCGGTCAAAGCAGTGCAACGCATCTTGTGGAAGGATTGTCGTGTGAAGGTAGTAGGGCCACAGAGAAGAGAGTGGAAGGACTATGTTCAGATGTCTGCTCGACCCTGACTGGCTTAACTGCGGTGGCATCTCGTGTTTATATACCTATGCGTCGCAAAGCCAGAGCCAGCTTACTGAACCCTTTTGATGGCCATCCGCACGAGCCTCGTAAACGACAAACAAACTTTGTCCTTGATCTAGTCAAGTTCAGGGACTTGGAGATGATGGAAGTACCCAGAAAGTTTCTTGAATGACACAACGAGAACCTGGAGGCACTGTCGCGAAGTTATTCTGTCTACCCGGTCAGCAGATTCGGACGATTCTTGATGGGACGCCACTATCAGCTGACTCGGCCTTCACGGAGTGCGTGGGTACGGCCCTTGGTATGTGACAGTGATGTGATACCAGGGAATTCATCATCGTGGAGAGGTCCGGGACAGCTAGTCACTTCATGGTCGTGCGTAGAAAGTGGCGTTATGTTCACTCCTAGTTCTACCTACGCTCAGAACACCGGTATCAGGTATGATGAAAAAATGTGTGGTGTCAAAGAATGCTAGGTAAGAGCGCCAGATCATGAATCAACTTCATTTCATCGACCTGTTTAGTCCACCCATCAGGTCCCATCTATAACAAACAAATAAAGAGATCAGAAATAAGGTACCCGTTAATGCAAACAAGCTGGCCCCCACATGGCGCATTTACGCACCTGGACACGCCATGAAATAGCTATCCAAAGCGGACACAATTGAAAGCGTTCTTGGTACTCGTGAGGAGGGGTAACCGTGATATTTTTACCTTCTTTCCCCGAAGTCCCTTCGCCTTGTACTCCAGAATCTTCGCAACGTATAGCTCCTGATGGTGTCCACAAGGCCACGATGGATCTGCTTTCTCTCTTCATCAATTCTGAGCAGCAGCCTGAACAAAAAAGATCCCGCATGAGTAAAAAAAAAAAAAGAGAAGAGCGTAATATAATATATAGTCGTACGAGTAGTCCATGATATTGCTCTTTGAGAGAAAATAACAATCCGCTTTTGTAGCTTCCTGCAAGATCGCTTTGGAAACGGGGTTGATCAGTGTCACGGTGAGAGCGCGTTGTTGGCCTGCGGTAGTAGTAAAAGTAAAAAAAGTGTCGACAACTCGATATGAACGTCAAAAACACTGGCCTTCTATCCACTCGCCGTCAAACGACGTCGTTTACGCAGCAGAGCTCGAACTAACCTTCACTTTACGGTCCTAAATATCTTTGAGGCCGAACGTTTTCGTAGGCTTTTGGCTGTAGAATAAATTCTCTATCACGACAAGGTCTGCCTTTCCTTGAACGATTTCGGTGTCCAAAGTTATAAACAGGAAATAGGAGGGCGCGAGGTTGATGGGAACTTGATTTTTTTTTCGCGAGGTTATTCAACTTTAGTCTGCCGACCATCAGGGATAAAGAGGACTACGTACAATTGGTCAATGTTCCATGCATTGACCAGGGTCTTGATGATGAACCGATCATTCGATGTCTTCCAAAAATTCGAGCGGCTCCGAGTCTTCCCTCCCAGCGCCTTCCACGCCGGTTCGCATTTCGCCATGCTCCTCACAAAACGTCCTCAACGCCACACGTCCTCCTTAGCGCATCAAACTGTTCCGCATAACACACAGTTCAGTTACAGTTGAGTCTCTTGCCGATCGTCCAATCATACTTGATATGCGAACGCTCGGCGATCATCATCGCATCAGCGTATAATAGGCCATGATGGTTCTCCGTTGGTGGCGTGGCGGGCTGGGAAGGATGATCGACTTTGAGCATGTATCGCATCGCGCTCGTGAGACTGCTCGTCCATGAGAGTACGAAGCTGTCGCTTGAGTTTGTCGCCGCTTCCGACTCGCGATTGTGATCGATCGAATCTTGCGTTGTGCTCACCGTCGAACTCCGAGAGCGCAGATCAACCAGTAACGAAGTACCCCGGCTTTATTCGCACGCTCCCGCTCTGGCGGAGCCGAGCGTGTGCGGGAGCGACGGGAACGTCAACACAGTATGATATGGGGCGGCGCCAATTGCATCGAGGCTCTCCGATGAGACCCGTGAGAGTACGGTGGACGACTTCCGTGATGAACGTTCGTTTCTATGAACCCCGATGCTGCCAAATCGGTGGACTTTGGACGAGGACTGACATGCCTTCCAGCTCATGCAAAACCCGACCAGCGGTGATGACTGCTTCTGGCATACCCGTTACCTGCACATCCACGGCAACCGTGTTAACCTCGACAGCGGGCTTGGCCTACACAGGGGGTGTTACATTGTTACCAATGCAAGAAACGGTGATCAACAATGACTGCGCCTTCTGAGGGTTATCCACAGGCACCTTATGTCGCAGGAAGCGATAGCAGCGCTGTCGAATCGCGCCGATGCTCCTTCCGAGTAACTACAGCCGAATACACCTCTTGCTCGTCCCACACCGGGTCTTCCCGATCCGGATCAGGCTTGTGGGATGAACTAAAGAACTTGAAGGATGATGTGCTGCTGGAAGCAGAAGATCGACCAAGGAACGACATTGTGTATTGTCACGGTTGACGCGTTGACGCGTTGACGTGGCGTCGCAGGTAGGGGTGGCGAATGTGAATGTGAAATAGATGCTCGTAATGCGTGTAGACAGTCGAACGAACTATGACTAAGCGGCCTAAGTCTCCGCCACGGACTCCGATCTTGCCTGGGAGCGGATCGGATCGAGGACAAGTAGTGAGCATGGAGTGGTGTGAATGTGATACGTGTTGGGCTACGTACGTGTGGGTGTGCTGTGTGTGCTAGGTGCAGGGGCAGGCGCGAAGCGAAGCCTGTGGATCCAGCCGGAGAGGTGAGCCGCGCGGGCGGGTAGGGCTCTCGCGCACGCTGCAGCGATCCGTGAACTGGTGGTCACAACAGACCCGCAGGTTGTGATGGTGTGATGGTTGCTGCTGCGAGATGGAGATGATTCCTCGCTGCTCGATTGGAGGTGACGTGGTTAGCTTGGTACTGGCGCTGATTAGCGCTGATTGTGGACTCGTTTGTTTGCGAGGAATCGACGACTCTATTGGCAGAAGGGAGTGGTGGGAGGGTGTAATTACAGTGTGTGATCAGAGTATGTACGACTAGCTGCTGCTGAGGCGGCAGAGGATGCAGCGATGAAGCGATGAAAGAATGGATGAGCCGACGCTCCGCTCCTTCCGGTCACCAAGACCCAACTCCAAGCTCCGACGCTACGCGTCTGCGCTTGGACCAATCAACACGGTAGTGACATGCTATCCCAGTCTTTGCTCCTGCACGATCACATTCCTTAGTAGGGGCATGAATCCGAAGTGCCACCAATGAGGCTCTTTGAATAGCTTCGTGATGTCCACAAGACGCGGACGCGCATCGTTTTACACTTGCCTTGCGTCGCACGCAGCCAAATGCTTGCTTGAAACGCGCGCCAAAAAATGGAACTCTCGCCGTACGTTATTCAGTGCAGAGTTGGGCGTGTTGCGTAGTTGGGAGTACAGTGCCTGTTCAGCACGTTGTAAGGTGGGCTTAGGTGGCTGACTTGGCTGCACGCGCACTAAGCACCCCTAACCACATACTCTGAGTCTTCCGGGGCACCTTTGCTTCAATCTTCCCTTCTTCGCGTCGGTCGTCTCTCGCCAAGGATCGCAGGACTCGGGTAGGTAGGCCCAGGCGAAGGTAGTTATTCTTTCTGTTAGACTCGTGATAGACTCTATTTCTCCTTACCAGCTCGAGTTCTCGTCGCGATCCTCTTCTTATTTCTCCACTTACGGCACAATATTCCCCTTCCCATCCTATCATTAGCCCTGCTCGTCTCTCCAGACGTCGTGCCTTACGATTTGGACCCTCCTTGACTCGTTTATCCAGGAGCGTACGACTTAGGATACGCTTCTTGTGGTCACGTGACCTGGGCCACCGTGCCTCCGAGTCGTTGCTTCTGATCGTCATTCCCCTTACATTTTTTTCTTGTACGTTCCCTCCCATGTAGCCTCATAAGGGTTTGTGCAACGTTTATGTATATCTCTGGCATGTACTTAAGACAATTGTTCACCGCCTTGAATGACCAGCTCAGCTCCGTTTTCCTTTCTTTTCTCGTGTGTGCGGAGTCGTCTCAGGACACTCATTCACTATCTCTTTTACGCCTCAACCGACTGATCAAGGACCCACGCCGTTTTGAGCTGCCGTGCTGTGGTGAGTGCCTTGCAGACGTCTTCGCGCTGACCTTCCGTCCCTCTCTAGCTCTTCACATATCTGCCCTCCCGGACTCACCAGCGCGCCACTTTAGTCGCGCTACAACGTATATGCATGTTCGCTAGAAGTTGGAGGGATGACGTGTCGCTAAGGTCATCAGATTTGACCTCCTAATCTTATGCCCCTTTCCAATTGGAAAAATCAAATACAATGACTACGTCTATACGCTGCTTGGCTGTAATAGTATACTTCTTATCGAAAACAAAATTGGTTGGAAAAGAATTACAGGCAGTTGTACAAGCGAAGTCAGATATCAATACAAAACAAAGGCGTGATGACCATTAAACTCCACAAGCAGGGCAGAAGGACAACACGAGTGAACGAAACTTGGATAGGGATGGGGTGGGTGGCGCGAGGGATGAATGGGCGGCGAAAAATGATTAGCAAGATGAACTTGAAGCACGGGACGTTTGGACGACAGTGCTCACCGAAAGTCATAGTATTGGCGTTAGGTAAATATCGCACGATGGTGGTCAAAAGCGAGACCATCTATGCAATGATGCAGCCACCAGTTCCGCCAGATGCATCAACTGGAGCGGACGGGCGGGCTCGGCCTCGGGGGTGTTGGAGGTGATGGTGAAAAGGTCAACGAAGAAATCCATTGTTATGATTATGTGGTGTGTGGTTTGACAGATGCGATGGAACTGTTCTGATGTTGAAAGGCTCTTCTACACTCTCCTTTTATACCTCGTAAGTCTGAGGTAAGAACGTCTACGAACTTGAGCTTGAAGGCCTGTAGGGAGTAATGAATTCACGTGCAATTCACATGTCAAGATAGGTGTGAAGACAATTAGAACAATGGGGAACGCCTCACTATACAATAGCGAGGCCGGGTAGGTGCCTAACGAGAGAATAAGAGTTCGAGTTCTGGAACCAACAGAGGAGCAGTGTTGATTAACTTTGAAACACCTTTTGTACATGTAGATTTGTTGAACAACGAATGAGACAAGTGCAGTCAGCGTCAGGCACAGTCGTGTTGTATCCATGGCACTAGCCAGTACATGATACCCGTATACTTTGTATGTGCCATAAGTCGATCTTTGAATGTTATTTTTCTACCAAAGATTTGAGGAAACGCACCGGACCTATCCATATACAGCTTCCTCATCAGAAAAGTGAGTAGTTTCTCTCCCATGCAGCTGGTCGAGGTGGCCCTTCCCTGGGTACGAACCATTGAACAAGACACATCAAACAGTAGCATGAGCCAGGATGAGCCCCAGGATCCTCTAAGTAACGCGGATAGTACAAGATCCTCACCGGATGAGAATTGGGAGGCTGAACAATTCTCCCACTAACACACGTTCCGCTTGGCTAGCGCTTCAGCGGACAATAGGAAATACGTATGGCAGAGAAGCCGGCCAATAAACTGTGCAGCTGTGAATGAACTCTACTACAGTAAATCGACAACGGCGGAATTAAATCTTCATGACAATTAGCATAGAAATCGTCGCGGAGAGGGCAGTACTCTGATTTTCAGGGTCTCAGGGTGGAATGACAACCTTAAGTCTTGACAAGAGATATCTGGTTGAAATCTCTCGAATTTGTTCAGCCTCGGAAGGCGAGTCAGAGAGGTCGAAGAAGAGCACCAGGTGCCTGTGAGTGATATAAGAGAAGAGAGTAAAGGTTGACCAGTGTGAGAGAGCGTTATTGGCCTGCGGTAATAAAGTAAAAATGTCGTCAACTCGAGATGAATGGAACGGGAGGAATGTCAAGAAACACTGGCCTTCTATCCACTCACCATCAAACAGCGTCTTCTATGCAGCAGAGTTCGAACTCGGCTTCACTTTATGGCCCTGGATATCTTTTAGGTCTGACGCTTTCGCAGGCCTTCGAACTTCGACAGTATAAAAGCCGAGCAAGTTCGCGAGTACCAACGCTCGATTCGCAGTTGAATCCATATGGCTTTTATTTTCGCGATGTCGTGTAAGTTCAGTTAGCCGACCATCAAGGAAAAGAAAGAAAAAAGTGCTACGTACAATTCGGCGACGTTCCACGCTTGACCACCGTCTTGATGATGAACCGATTGTCCGACGTCTTCCAAAAATCCGACCGACTCTGTCCTCCCTGCACCTTCCACGGTTCGCATTTCGCCATGCTCCTCACAAAAACATCCTCAATGCCACCTGAACCCAGCGGCGGGGGGATCTAATAAATCCGGTCAGGCAATCACTCTCTTCTAAGAGACCCGCCCACACTTGCCGCAATCTTGCAGTCCCACCCTACCTAACGATGCTTAAGTATCGCTCCTTGAGGAGCAACCGGTGCAGCATACGCCATGGCTACAAACAAAGTCAGAAAAGTCTGCATGTAGTTTGTAAGTGAAGCCCATGGAAAATAGAGCAAAGAGAACAAAGAAAATGGCGGTCAAAGCAGTGCAACGCATCTTTGTGGAAGGATTGTCGTGTGGGCCACAGAGAAGTGAGTAGAAGGACCTGCGCTCAGGTGTCTGCTCGACTCTGACTGGCTTGACTGCGGTAGCATTGCGTACTTATATACCTACGCGTCGCAGAGCTGCAGTCGACTTACCGAACCTTTTGATGGCCATTGGCAAGAGCCTCGTAAATGACAAACAAGCTTGGGTCTTGATTTAGTCAAGCCCAGGGACTCGGAGCAAAGCACTGATGGAAGTACCCTAAAAGTTTCTTGAATGACACAACGGAGAGAGGCCCGGGCACTGTCGCGACGTTATTCTGATTACTGTGCTTTTCACGCGAGTTGGCGGAGCCCATTGATTACTAAAAAAAGTAGTGGTTAAAAAACACGTTGTATCTTGCTGAATACTCACTCAAATAACATCGGTCCAGTGAACTTTATGAGACCGAAATCGTCGGTACATTACAACAAATGACCGAAGCCGAAAAGAGTGGTTTTTAGATAGTCGGAATTTCACACAGGTGGTCACATGGCACGTGACTTCAACTTGGGGTGTGCTATGTCGTGCGCACACCACTTTTGTAGGCACTCGGTATGCTACAGTTGTATACCGGCAAACTTGGTCTCACAGATGGTTTTGGACCGGAGACTTTTGAGTGAGTATTCAGCGAGATACAGCATTTTGTTGAATTACTGATTTTTATTACTAATGAATGCGCTCCGCCAACTCGCGTGAAAAAGACAATAATGGATGTCCACCATCAGAAAATCGGACTCAGACGATTCTTGACGGGACGTCCACTATCAGCGGACTCGGACTGTGCGGAGTGCGTGAGTACAGCCATTGGAACCTGAGTGACTACAGTATGACATGAAACCAAGGAAATGCGTTTGTAATATCACCATTCATCTTGTGGAGAGGGCCTGGGACAGCCAGTCGGTTCATAATAGTCGTGTATACAACGTAGTCTTATGACCACCTCTAGTTCTCACCTGCCCTCAGAACGCCGGCATCAGGTGTGATAAAAATGAATGGTGTCAAAGAACCCTAGATGAGTGCGCTGGACCATGCAGTGAATCAACTTTTCTTCGTATCTATAACAACAAATAAAGTCTACACGCATCCCACACTGGCGCATCCTCA
>WTXE01000208.1:0-47556 GCA_022496225.1 Russula aff. rugulosa BPL654 | reverse complement strand
TTGTTCTCCGTAGACTGCGAGTTGATGAAGTTCAGCTGTAATAAATGACGATTTTTCGCCGATTCTATCGGAGTAGTTGAAACCTGAGGCCTGAGGGACCTTCGTCAAGGTGCATAGAAAGAAGCCGCCAACATTTTTATGCCAGTCCAGAAAATAAACAAGCACAACAGGAATCAAAATCATACTTTTTTCTGAATACGATAAATATATACATCCCACCGTCACTGTTTCTTACCTCGGAACAAAAAAAAACCGTTGAGAGAAATTTAGCAGCGCTACGGCCTCGAGACCCACCTCCCACCTGCGAACTTTCAGTCACTGGTCAAATTTGAAATTCACCCAGATCTTCGAAGAGATCTGAGGCCTGTCACACGAATTTCCTGATGATTAACTTGAAGCAGCAGCAGCCTTGGTACGGAGATGAATGTGTGTGGATGTCGAGGGAGGAATTTGCACATCGCGGCAATAGGGGCATTTGTTGTAGACGATCCCAACGCTGAGACAGAGATCGACGACGCGCCAAAAGTGGCGCTATGACCGGCGGTATGGAAGATGGAGAGTGTGTGGACACTAGTACGTGCGCCATCTTGAAGTATGTCGTCCCTGGCCGTGGTCAGGCCCTGTTGTCCTGAGACAGCGGACGAAGCTGCAGTGAAGGAGACTACTATGCCTGTTTCGTGCGAGACCTATTTAAGCGAGACAATTCTTCCTGAGACTTCCTGAGAAAGATTCGCCTTCTGTGATGGAGGGCTCAATTGAGGACGGCGCTACGATAAAAAAAATGTCGGGTTTGGAGTCGGAACTTTGATGTACGGGCGCGCGGTGATTGTGCGGAGGGCAAAATAGGCGATTGGATCTACGGCGTTCGTCATGGGTTCTTGCGATATCGCATTCCGCAGTGACGCGTGACGACTGGTTGTTGACCACGTTGACTGCCCGTGTGTGTCGCAGGACAAGGCACAGCCGGCACATCTCGGCCCGGGGTCTTGCCGGCTAGAGTTTGTCTTGTCGAACGCTGACCAGAAAAGTGCCACAGCCGCTGCTAACAAGCATTTGGGGTGTAGCCAAGGGAGTGCAGCGAGGAAGAGAAGTTCGTTAAAAGAGAGAAGACTCATAATGGGCAAACGTGCGCACAAAGTGTGCGATCAGAGACCAGCTAGAGATTTCATTTAGATTCATGAATTTAATGATTCATAAACGTTTACCATCATCCGCCACCACTGAAAGCCGCTCATCTCGTGTCCACCGTCTGGCTCACTACCACATCCCCATCCCTGTGCCGTACGGATCAGCCTCATTCACCGAATATCTCACCACCGCGTATTGACGACTGCCAGTGGACCTCACATCATGAGTTCTGCCACAGATCTCGAGTCTGGACAGGACGCCCAGGATGCGCCTCGTGCTGGTACGTTTTACTCTCTTTCTCCTCTCGGCCAGAAGCGCTAATTGATCATGAGGAAGGGGTGGGAGGAAACAATTCGGCACTGCCAGTCCGCGAGGCACAGTCACCGGTTGTCCCACAAATTGAGACCCTGGATGAGACCCCTTTTTCTGCTTGTGGTTGTATCCCGAGTGGAGTATTTCGTCCTTTTATCTCTATGCGCGGTGGAAGCAACATCGACCACTCCCAACGCAATGTCAGTGATCAGTCAATACAAACAGGACAAGGTTCGGGTCAAGCAGATGCACAGATTCGTGCGTATATCCTCACGATTGTAGAGATTTCAATGACCTAACGGATATAAATAAATACAGCCATGCCTAGTAATCCAACTTTCGACCCTGGTCCTTGCAATACCACCTCGGATTCCGAATCTGAAGAGCCACGCATGATCAGGGACTTCGACGGTAGTGCCAGGAAATTCTTGAAACTCTTCATATTTGTTCGTTCATATTCTGTCTGTGCCATCACGGGCTTGGTTATACTGATGCGTGGCTCAACAGGCTGGTTTATTTTCTGCCGCTCTCACAGCATTCGTGGTTGATAACCTGAAACCGAGCCCCGCAGATGAAATCGTCTATTATCTCCGACAGATCTCCGTACAACAATCCTCAATTGCCCCACAGGTTGCCATTCCTCCAACTCCACCACCTCCTTTCCCTCAATTCAGTACATTGGCATCTGATGTCCGCGTTAATTTTTTCTCGTTCATGGCCCTCACATTTAGCCTTCTGGAGGCACTCCTGGCGATCCTTGTTCAGCAATGGGTCCGCAAGTATATGGCCGTCTTCGAATGGTACGGCGATCCTTTTGTAAGGCGGGCTATCTGGCTGAGCTCGCACAGGCCACGCCGACCCATACCGTTCCACATTCTGAAGCCGTCGAGTGCCCCAGTGTCGGATGCCCTTTGACGTGCTGACTCCATCCCAATCAGGACCGCGTAGCACAGTATGAACCCTCCCGATGGTACGGCCCTATGATAGAAGGTCCAGGGAAGGGGTGCTGAGGGTTCTCACCTCAGGGCAGGCGCGGTTACTGGAATCGTAGTATTTTCATTCGGTATTCAGCGTTCTGTGCAGCCTAGACGTCTGATGATACATCTTACACTTGCAGCTACATGCAAAATACACCTTACTGTTCTCCGTAGACCAAGACTTCTGACAGACCCTCGACGGCTCCGCCTTACAGTAAAGTATTAGAAGGCGTTCCGTTCTGTCTAAAGGAGATATACCTGGACTCAGCGACAGGCAACCGTTATACTGGGAGAGGCCTGCAGGAGTTTGTCAAGATCTCATCTTGGGCGCGTATATGAGACAAGGACAACTTGATACGCCCGCCGTGATCTTGAACAGGAACCACCTCATGAAATTCCAGAAAGAAAACCTACTGCTCCTTGGCCTAGCGAGGGGAAGACGGAGATCAAGGAAGCGTTTATGAAGTATCTGAACATCCCCTGGTACTGAAGGGGCTCAGCATGACCATAGAACGAAGGAGAGAAATCAGGATTGTTGGGGTGTGCACAAAGAGTGTGTGATCAGAGACGAGCTAGATATTTTATGCAATTTTATGATTAATTCATGACGATTTGGACAATGGCAGTGATTTGGATTTGGATTTGACGGTTTTTTGGTTTCCGGTTTCGATGTTTCAGGAAACCCGAAAGCCAATGAAAACCAGCCAAAAAACTTTGCCAATTTGCTCATGAGTGACGGGGGCTCTTTGGGGATTGATGCATGGTAGAGGTTGCTTCATATTCGTCCACCCATCGGCGGGCGGGGTGGCTGTGGGAAAGACGACAAGCGCGGCTGACGACTCCGGGGCGGAGTACGGAGTAACCTACTGAGACCGGGCCCGTTTTGTTTTGCGAAAAAATGGCTCCCGGGCCGGCGCCCGCCGATGACCTTGAAACTGCCACATCTCTTCCCAGTCACCGACCCGCTTGCCCAACGTAGTCATCGCGTCCTCGGGTATCTTGACTGTATCGACGCCTGCTTGAGGATTCTCTTGTAGGACTCGTAGGAGCACAGGCGCCGCGACGGCTAAGTCGATGATCAAAAGGATGAGGAGGATTCAAGAGACTACTAGACGCATTTTTGTTAGGTGTGTTGATGACGTTGCTGGTTGAGTATTCAATGTGAGCACTCGATATGTTTTCAGTCAAAACAAAAAGTGCACAAAAAATGAAAGTGAGCTAAAAAAAAATAATTAGAGAAGGTCACTTACAGTAGCCGACTAGAGGCCTGGCAGATTTACTAGAGTGAAGGTGAAAGGCACACGCACTATCCAGTACCCAGTAACTTAACGGCAAGTTAAATTAAATGAACAGAAGTTACAGAAGGCGTCGACGTATGCAACACAGTAGCAGGATCAGTATACCGTATGCGATATAAAAAGTATCGCACCTGAGAAATGAAACGCTAGCAAGCAGGTTGCTTTAGCAGCTGTGTTGAGTTCGCTTCGTGATCAAGGTCATGATCGCATGTCATGAGATCGCTAGCTCTAGCTAATAGACTATTCCAAGTCACGTCCGCGGCATGTCTCGCTGGTATTCGCGATATTGGATAACCTAGCGTGAGAAACTCACGATAGATAGATCGTGGTCTGGTCTTTGAGTCAGCGGGGCCGCCGGGGCGGAATTGAAAGCACGTGGCCGTCGTCTTTTCCGTCTCGTCACTAGTACTGCTGCCGCTCGTCCCTGCCGCCCCCGCTCGCTCATTTCTGTCTTTCCCTCCCCATAAACTAGTAATTGTCTCAGTGTACATGAGAGAGTCTGAGAGACAACGAAGTGATTACTGGTTCGGCAAGTCTGTCATCCTTCGGACACACTCATCGCCATTCTTACCCTTCTTAGGCCTCACTCGCCTGAGGCGTACAAACATTCTTTGTCATCCCACCCGTCTCCAGCAGTGGCCAGAAACTATTAATCGTGGAATGTTCAGCTTCAGGGATGCCCTCACGGAGGCAGAGCGACCATACGTTTACACAGCTCTCGGCGGACGGATTTGCCTATTTGAGTAAACTGCTGTTACCATCATCAGCCGCCACCACTGGCAGTCATCTCGTGTCCACCGTCTGGCTCACTACCACATCCCCATCCACCCTCTCTGTGCTGTACGGATCAGCCTCACACACCGAATCTCTCACCACGGCTTTTGACGACTGCCACTGGACCTCAGTCGCCTCACGTCATGAACTCTGTTGTCACAGATCTCGAGTCTGGACAGGGTGCCCAGGCTGAGCCTCGTGCTGGTACGTTTTTACTCTCTTTCTCATCACTGTCCTCTCGGCCAGAAGCGCTAATGGATCATGAAGAAGGGGTGGGAGGAAGCAATTCGGCGAGGCACAGCTGGTTGTCTGACATGTTAAGACCCTGGATTATGATTCATGAGACCTCTTCTTGCGGTTGTATCCCGAGCGGAGTATTTCGTCCCTGTACTTCGATTAGCGGTGGAAACAACACCGACCACTCCCAACGCAATGTCAGTGATCAGTCAATACAAACAGGACAAGGTTCGGGTCAGGCAGAGGCACAGATTCGTGCGTACTTCCTCTTGATTGTAGAGATCTCAACGACCTGACGAATATAAATAAAATATAGCCGTGGCTAGTAATCCAACTTTTGAGTCTGGTCCACAAATACAACCTCTGACTCTGAATCCGAAGAACCACGCATGATCGGGGACTTCGACGGTAGTGCCAACATATTGAGGATGACGCTGCGAAAAGATGTAATGAAATCCATCTGCACTAGTCAAGGTGCGTAATTATTCTTACTTCAGACATGTTACAGACATAATAGCCTTTATTATTTACAAACGATATCATACGATTGAATCTGATGAGGAGCCGAACGACGAGTGATAAGACGAAAGGTGGCAAGTAAGTAGATGGTGCCAACGTAGATGGGACAGAAAATAGAAAGCCCGACATCCTGCCGACATCCGCATGATCGCATGATACTCCAACCGGTCCATGCACTCCTCAATATCTCACACAATCTTTTATTCGACCTCAGAAAATTCGATACTATAACAATACACATCTGGAGGTGTTCAGCATCAGTATTCTTTCTTGGCATGTCTAGATAGACCGACGGAGGCCTCGGTCGGACCCCGGACCGGTAATTGCCCATGGCCATCACGCGCATCACGCGTCAGTTGGGTCAATATTTTTATCTTACACAGGCACTTAAACAACCTGCTTGCTGGCACATTGTTTCTCATATGCGATACTTTTACTTGACACACTGATCTGTGTTGCATCCATCAGTGCCTTCTGTTCACAGCCTCCAAGCTTGGCGCATGCGAATATAAAGCATAATGTCCACTCCACATGTTTCTCTAGCTCCTTGCACGCTTTCCGTTACTGGGTACTGGATAGTGCGTGTGCCTTTCCCTTCACTTTTTATCCGCTAACCACTGCCTTTCCCAATTTTTTTTATAGCTCACTTTCGTTTTTCTAGACTTTTGTTTTGACAACTGAACATATTCAGCGCTCACCTTGACTACTCAACCAGCAATACTCCAACACCCAGCAAAAATGCGTCTATACCACATTGTCTCTGGAATCCTTTTCATCCTTCCCATCATCGACTTCGCTGTCGCGATGCCTGTGCTAGTACAAGAGAAGCGCCGACCACCTGTCGATGTGGCGCAAATGCCCGAGGACGCGATAAATACGTTGGGGAAGCGGGGAAGGAACTCGATGAGCTGCTCTCTGTGCTCGAGAACCATTTCCCAGAACCGGAGTCGTCAGCCGCACGTCCGTCGTCAGGCTCACCGTCGTCGGGGACAGACCATGAGTGGATAGACGTCGGGGAACCGCTACCGAGTCCCGTCCAGGCTATGAACGGCCGAATCCAGAATCGTTAGAGTCTGGATATGAGTTGATGGAGGCGGATGCGATAGAACCGTCGAGCCCAGCTTGGTCGACAATGTCCGACGCGGATCCTGAATTTGCGCAGGCGCTTCCGAACCCAGGGCCGTCGACAGAGTCCGGCCGTTTGTTGACGGGAACAGATGCGCCAATGTCGAGCCTAGTGCACTCAACGTGGTTCCACCCGGACCATGGATTGATGGGGGCGCATGCGCCAGAGGCGAACGTAGGACCATCAAACCCAAGGCCATCGACAGAGTCCGACTCCGACCATAGGTTGGTGGCGGAGGAACCGCCATCGGGACCAGGGTCACCGACAGAGTTCGACGCGGACCATGAGTACCAGGTGATGCATCCACTGCGGCTGTCGCCGGGCTCAGCATCGCCGACAGAGTCCGACGATGAGATGCTCTATACGGCGCCATCAAGCCCAGTGTCGTTGACGTATCCCGACCGTCGGTCGATGGGCGCGGACTCTCGCGGGAGAATCTTCAGGCTGTTAGCGATCCATCGAGAGGCAATGCGAAGGAATTGCGCCGGATTTCCGGCACCGCCAGGGACGTTCGGAATGTGGCCTAGTGGGTGTTGCACAGTGAGAGGTCGCTTAATCCCGGGGAGTAAGTCTCTGTCTCATCCCTCACACTCCTAACCAACCCTCAAACAAAGAATTCTAACTCTGTGATCTTCCTTAGTTAAACGGTTCGGAATCCTGGAGATTTTGAATATGCCCGTGACCAGTGACCTCTGCAACTGGCGGCATCCTCAGTCGTAGTCACTGGCATAGTATCCTTACATGGCCTCCGAGATGATCCTCAGGACTGCCGTTGCGTGGTCATGCTAATCTAAGGGATGCAGGTTTTTGATTGTTATGTGTCTTAACATGCGAGATATTCAGGAACCTCGATCAGACGAGGTGCCTCCTGCGGGACGTTAAATGTTGACAACAAAGGTCGTCTTCGTACTCTGTTTGTAAAGTTTTGCGACCCTTTGGTGCTGGAATCATCAATGGGGTTCGGTCAAACATTATATCTTCCAGCAGAGATCGAGGCAGCTTCTAAATTGAAACACGCTTAGACGGTCTACAGTGGTATGATGCCGCCTCCGCTCGTGCGAAAAACTAGCGGACATCTGCAGCACATGTCTTGTTTCCGGCAGATAGGGCAGTTTATGTTGAGTACAGTGCGCTCCGGCACTGAGTCGGACACAGACCATGGCCGTGAAGGGTACATTGCGGCAGGGAAGGCCACAAGGAAATCAGGAAAACGCATAAAGCACGTTAAGAACAGACGTATTTCAAGCAAAGTGATCAAATTTCAAGGAGCAAACAGTACGAATATGATGATAAGCAAAGGCCGTCCAGTAAACACATCACGTAGTACATACAATTAATTGTAGTCACTCCTCTCCTGCCTCAATCATGTATTTAAGCACGCGAGAACGGACTCCTTAAAATAATCAAGTTTCCTCCTGTCTCTCTTTTCTTTTCGTGTACCTTTTCCGTGTGCCACTTCTGGATTACCTTCTTCTGCTGCTTTACGACCCGAACGACGCTGCGCCAACCGAGCCGTCGTGCCGCCAAGTACATCCGAGTCGATTCCTGCTCAATCGCCGACTCTATACTCTTTTACATCTTCGGATCTCTATCTTTCCCGAAGTCACAAGCGCGCTAATCAGCCGCGCTAGACTGTATTATTTGGTGGTCACGACCCGAAACACAAGGTTTTCGACTGGGCAGTTCCGTAGTTGAGCTGATTTGAAGCCACTTGTCAGTTGATACTTTCTGAGCTTATTTTGTTGAACTGATATTGATCACACCACAGCCACGATTTTATAAAGAACAATTTCATTACTTACAACTGAATCATAGATCCTTTTTTTTTACTTGTGCGACTTGTTTGACTTTTCAGATGTTTTTCTCTTGTCAACCAACCAAAACACTCAAAAATGCCAAAACGTTCCAAAGAAATCTGTGGTCGCATGTTCATGTTCAGGGCCCTGTGCCGCTGTGGGCTAGGGTCCTGCAGAGAGGACGTGATACGTGTAGACTTTTCTCCATTTAAGATACCACGTCAGTTCGCGAGAGTCCTTACAATTCCTCAACACTCTCGCATGCCGTTTGAACTCCGCAAACCTTACGACAACTTGGCGCATCACGTGTCCAGTAAGAGAAGTTTGGCGCGTATGTTTTAGTTAGTTTATTTGTACAAGTTTACTTAAAAAACATGAAATAAACATGTTCATCTTATCATTATCAGATACACCGTCCACAATGAGTGGATTGTGGATGGGCAATGCTCGTGCGTGCAAGGGAAACGCGTCGCGACGCGCCTTTACAGCACCCCCTTACTCTCCCTACATTCTTCTGTTCCCCTGCCCGAATGTCGTCGCCTGCGCCCACTGTTGTCAACGTTCCCGTACGGCTGATGCCGGGCCTGATCCCACCCCACCCAACAAGCATTTGGCAAACCCGCGCCTTGTACAGCCGTACAGCCTCCGCGCCTCAATCCGCCGCCGCCACTTCTAGCACTGACATCGACTCCACCAGCTTCAGTTGTGCTGGCAGCGCTCTCGCGATTTCCGCCCGATCCACAGCCATTTCAACTTGCACAGCAGGGTGCAGGCTCACTCGCCAGTTCACTCCCATCTCAATGCTCCGCGCCTTTCGTGTCATCGCCGCGCCGTGATCTGTTGCTTTTAACAGTCGCGCCAGCACCTCTTTCAGCCATCAAGACACCGCCGCGCGCCCCAGAGGCATTTCTGCAGGCACGGACAACACTTTCCCCTGCACCAGCACCAGGACTATATGAGCAAATAGGCACCCACCTAGAAGCAGTCCCAGCACCAGCGGCACGGCAGCGCACATATCGGCAGCTTACGGACGCCTTCGCACTGGTTGTACTAAGCTCGGAGCGCATTTTCAAGACGCGCGGACGAGTGCAAGACATAGGCAAAGCTGTATTAACAAGACAGGATGCCTGGCACTATGGCTACCAGTCCGAGCACCCTGATACACGCGCCATGTTTGTGCACACCTCTGCGGACTGCATACGAGGCAATCATCATCGCTCACACCCTCCTGCGCGTTTATAGGCCCCGCGGCAACATGCGCGATGGCGCCGGCGACGGTCACATACTATGTGGCCACCCCACCGTCCCCTGCCCATGCCGCTCCCCCTGCCCGCATCACTCCCCTTGTCTGCGCCGCCCCCACATGTCTCATTCCCCCCCTACTCATACATTTACATCCCCCTGCCCCCTCTCAGTCGACCTTACTCCCACCAAATGTAATTTAGCTTAGATAATATGTTTGTAGAACAAATAAAGGTCTCTTATTCATTACATTTGAGCGTGAGAATATTTACTTCAACTAAAAAAAAAAAACTCCAAGACATGCGCGTGACTCGGCCGAGCTCCGGGAATTTGGAGTTCGGTTACATCCGAGGGAGAGTGTTGAGGAATCTCGCCAACTGTTCGCGAGCGTTATGCCGAAGGTGGTGGTTGCTAGAAAAGGAAATCCGATAGTGACCTTAGTGGTGTAGCACAGTCTGTAGCACTGCAACCACACTCGCGTATCATCGCCCTTCAGCCAACCCAGCTCACAGTCACATGGACTCGTCTGCCGTGATCGGAGCGCCCCCACGGCACCGAGATTAAGCTTCAGCTGCGATCATGACCTCTGATCATGAAACGGGTTAACGACCTCAACACAGGTACTTGGGCAACTTGATTGCTAGTGTTTCGTTTCTCAGATGCGATACTTTATGCCTGGCACAGTGATCCAGAGTTGTATCCATTAATGACTTCTGTTTATGGACTCGGCGCAACGATTATAAAATTACATCAATACATGATATTTTCTCCGGCTCTTTCTCACCTTAACGTTACTGGGGTACTGGATAGTGCGTGTGCCTCTACCTTCACTTTTAATCCGTCAATCCACTAACTGCATTTTTTTCAAGCTCACTATTTGTTCTGGAGAATCTGGACTTTGCTTTGCGCCTCAATTTTTCGGTTTGATAACTATACACTGAACACTCACATTGACCACTCAACCGGCAACGTTGTCTAATCCACAGGCGCGTTCGACGAAGAAATGCGTCGATATAACATAGTCTCTGGAATACTTTTCATCATTTTCATCATCGACTTCGCTCTCGCGGCTCCTGTACTGGTACAAGAGAAATCTCGAGCATGCGACGATGTGGTACAGGTAACCAAAGACGTGATAACTGTGTTAGGGAAGCGGGTGGAAGAAGAGTTAGAGAAGCTGGCGGAGGGGTACCTCAAGACGTTGGGAAACCCGGTTGACTCGTCATGGGCACATGCGTCAGCTGAGTCAGCTCCGTCAGCGCCCGATGCGGGGCGGACGAGCGTCGTGCAGGCACAACAGGCGTCGAGTTCAGCGTCGTCAACAACCAACCCGGACTATGCGTTGGTGGGACCATCGAGACCGTCGCCGGCAGTGCCCCAGGTGCATGAGGTGGAGGGAGATTCAGAGAATGCAGGGTCCGACGGTTTGCATGGGCCACCGCCATCCCCAGCGTCGTCAGAGGTTGGCTTGAACGAAGGATTAACGGAGGCCCTGAACCCGAACCCAGGACCGTCGACAAACTCGGACTTCGATTGGGACCATTGGATGAAGGAGGTGAATCCACCATCGCCGAGACCAGCGTTGTCGAAACCTTCGGACCCAAAGCCGTCGACAGACTCGGACTTCGATTGGAGCTATTGGACGAAGGTGGTGAATTCACCATCGCCGAGACCAGCGTCGTCGACAGGCTCGAGATTCAATTGGAAAAATACTCTCAAAAAATTGGTAAATTTAAAGGATACACCACCGTCGGGACAAGGGTCGTCCCAACCCTCGAACCAAAAGCCGTCAACAGGCTTGGGAACCAATTGGAAAAAAAAGTTCAAAAAATTGGTAAATTCGAAGGATCTGCCACCGCCGAGACCAACGTCGTCGCAAACTTCAAACCAAAAGCCGTCGACAGGCTCGGGAATCAATTGGAAAAAATTGATAAAATTCAAAAATTCAAAAAATTTGAAGGATGCACCAGCAGCACAATCGCCGGATCAAGCGTCGTCGTCCTTGTCGTCGTCGCAACCTTGGAACCCAAAGCCGTCGACAAAGTCGGGACTGTCGAGGTTCACTAACAACGTGATAGATTTGTTGGGTAAATTGGACCCACTGCCGAGACCCTTGCCGAGACCACCAGCGAAGCCGGACTCAGACTGGGAATCTTTGAGCGACTGGGACCCTAGTTTGATGTCGACACCTCGCCGGCCACTACCATCGCTGAAATTAGTCCGCCGAATACGGAGCCGCCAAAAGACCCCGGAGCTGAGCCTGTTGAGGTTGAGGTGATTCATGAGCCTCTATCTAGCCCAGATTCCGAACCTCACTCAGACCATCAGTCATTGAGCCCGGCGTCGCCGGGCCCTCAGCAGGAAGATCCCGAGGCTGCCCTCTATAGAGCGAAAGGTAAAGCGAAGGTGATCGAGAAAGTAAGTTTCTATCAGGCTCTTCTGCCTACCCTAAAAAATACATTCTAATTGAGATTTTTCAGCCTAACGTCGGTGACGATTCCGACTCTGACTAATCCTGGGATTTTTGAACAATCTGTGAGTATGCACAGCAGCTCAGATAGAAACGTGGTGCTTTGACATAGCTTACAGAAGAGCGCAGGCTCTGCATCCATCACGTCGCTTCACGTGTCCAACACTGGAAGAAGCAACTGAGTTTTCCGCTCACAATACTTTGAGATCGCTAGTGCGTGTTAGGGTGTTAGCTGTGCGGCGAATCGGAGGCTGAACCTCAGATTGGGGGAGTCTGTGACGAATAACACGTGTGCGCAATTCGATGAATGGCTAGAGTGTGGAACTGAGGTTCGAGGGCTTTAAGGCCGCGGCCTTATCCCCATGCCGAGCCTGCACCGCATTGAATTACGGAGCTCTTCACGTGGTCTCCGCTGCCGCTCTAGAATATCATCCCTCTAGCTGCATCCCAGGTCTAAGTATCGGTAGTGAATAGTTAGTTGGGCTAACCCGTGGGTAATCTCGGAGACCATGTGAAGAATCTGAGGATGTGTCAGCACTACGGCCGAAGACACCAACAATCGTAAAAGATCGCAGTTGACAGATTATTCAAAAATTGCCAGGATTCCTCGCCGTTATTATAAAGATCGATTAGAATGCATGTTTGAGGGTGAGCAGTAGAGTGAAGGACGAGACAGAAAAGCGGCCTTGAGCTGGATGTAACTCCCTCTCAACCAACATCTCTGGCGGTCCCTGGAATACTATTACAACGCCATTCCTTCGCTTTGCAATTCGCCGCATATTTGACAGCTTGAAGATCTTCCGGCTGAGAGTCCGTGCTCAACGATGTAGATAAGATAGATGTCGCGACTGTGAACGAGTCGTCCAATTAAGGGAAGAGAGAGATGGAGGTGAAAGCGAGAGGGAAAGTATATTCTCGGCCGGGATCGTGTCGACAGCGGTTCCACCGGACGATCGTCGAGAACTGAAAGGCACGCTAGCCAGAGATGAGAGGAAAGACATGAGCGCTATGTCTAGTAACGGGGGTGCCAGTGATGAGAAATGTACTCTATAGTGGGACCGTAATTGCACAAAGGGAGGTCTAAAGGGATATAAAAAGGGAGCGTACGGCTGCCGCGTGGTGGCAACGTTGTGTCTTGTGTCACGTTGAAGGGTGTGTTGTGTCGGTGTTGTGTCGAGCGCGAGGCAATAAGAACGATGACAAAAGACAAAGAAAAGAAAAGATATCAACAACAGCACGTGATGGCGGGAAAGTCCGTTCCGTTCCACGCCCAGTCCCGATGTGTTCCTAACACCGACTGCTGGTCTAAGTGAAATTCGGGATCTGTCAACTCTGGGATTGGTGGCGAGCCTTGAGCCACCTCATCATCGAGCTCTTTCGGCGACCCTAGGTTCGGGGATTCAGATGGTAGAGTCACCGCCTTGTCCCCTGGCTCAGTCGGAAGCTCTGGGTTCGACGTTCCTGGATTCGACATTCCTGGAATCGGCCGCTTCTTCGGTGGTAGTACTAGTCCATTCGAAGCGGACCAATCGTCCCACACACGGTTCCAGTTGACGAACGAGATTGTCGACGGTCGTTGGTTTGGGTGCTGTACCCGAATGGTTGAGGAGACCGTGACCGTCAACGGTGGGGCATTTGCATTCAAGATTCGTCCTGATCCCGGCCAAGTCGTTCAACGATGAAGTCAGTCCATCTACCTGATGATCCGGAGAAAAAGAAGTATTTCAAACATGGAGCTGACAAAAAAAATGAAGGAATATTTAGTCTTGAGGTCATCGCTGGCGTCATTACTGGTGTTCCAAATGGGATGCAGAAGGGGATCCTTGGTAGGGCGTCTCCTGTTTTCGGAGGTTTGTCGTCTCCGGCGCCATCATTATTCGACTACTCTACCTACGACTTCCAGCTCAGTCCTAACCTTCTACTATTGCGACACCTCCATGTCCGCACTTCCCCTCCGTCTCTCTCAGCCAGCATTTTCAGGGGGCCTCTTCCTCCATATCATTCTGACTATTGTCCAGGGAATGTGGTCCAGAGGGAGTCGAAAGGACCGATGGCCCTAGCGCGTACGTCTTCCACCCCTTCCCTTCTTCTTCTGCCAACGTTCACGCCACCCGAGTTACTGCAGCAGTAGCAGTAATAGACACGTGCATCGCACGGGTCAGACGCTAGTACATTCTAAAACGCACGATGAACCGAATCTCTGCGCCACACTGGCAGTGGCACGAATTCACTTCGTTCTCCGATATTGATTACACCACAGCCACAACTTTATAAAGAACAATTTCATTACTTACAACTGAATCATAGATACTTTTTTTAATGTGCGACTTGTTTGACTTTTCAGAGATTTTCTCTTGTCAACCAACCAAAAACACTCAAAAATGCCAAAAAGCGATCATGTTCATGTTCACTACAGCATTCTACGTTTGTTGTTACTTGTTTTCAGTGGATTAGGGCGTGTTACAGAGAGCACGTTCGTCCGCGAGCGTTATGCCGCGGAGGTGGTGGTTGCTAGAAAAGGAAATCTGATACAGTCTGCTAGCACTGAAAATACACTCGTGTATCATCGCCCTTCAGCCAACCCAGCTCACAGTCACAGTGGACTCGTCTGCCATGATCGGGTCGCCCACACAGCACCGAGATTAAGCTTTCCTCCGAGGCGGACTCATTCATTTACCTGCGATCATGACCTCTGATAATGAAACGATTAACGACCTCAACACAGGTACTTGGGCAACTTGCTTGCTAGTGTCTTGTTTCTCAGATGCGATACTTTTATGCCTGGAACATTGATCCAGTGTTGTATCCATTAATGACTTGAGTCCATGGTCTCTGCGCAAACGATTATAAAAATTCATCAATACCTGATATTTTCTCTGGCTCTTTCTCACCCTTAACGTTACTGGGTACTGGATAGTGCGTGTGCCTCTACCTTCACTTTTAATCCGCTAATCCACTAACTCCATTTTTTCAGCTCACTATCATTTGTTCTGGAGAATCTGGACTTTGCGCCTCAATTTCCGTCTTGACAACTAAACACACTGAACACTCCCATTGACTACTCAACCGGCAACGTCATCTAATCCACAAGCGCGTTCAACGAAAAAATGCGTCGGTATAACGTGGTCTCTGGAATACTTTTCATCATTTTCATCATCAACTTCGCTCTCGCGGCTCCTGTACTGGTACAAGAGAAATCTCGGGCATGCGTCGGTGTGGTACAGGTAACCGAGGACGTGATAACTGCGTTAGGGAAGCGGGGGGAAGAAGGATTAGAGAAGTTGGCGGAGGGGTACCTCAAGACGTCGGTTGACTCGTCCGGGGCACATGCGTCAGCTGAGTCAGCTGAGTCAGCGCCCGATGGACGGACGAGTGTCGTGCAGGCCCAACAGGCGCCGAATTCTGCGTCGTCAACAGCCAACACGGACCATGCGTTAGTGGGACCACCGAGCCCGTCGCCGGCAGTGCCCCAGGTGCATGAAGTGGAGGAAGGGTCAGAGCATGCAGGGTCTGATGGTTTGCATGGGCCACCGCCATCCCCAGCGTCGTCAGAGGTTGGCTTGGACGAAGGATTAACGCTGAACTCGAACCCAGGACCGTCGACAGACTCGAACTTCGATTGGGACTATTGGACGAAGGTGGTGAATCCACCATCGCCGAGACCAGCGTTGTCGAAAACTTTGGACCCAAAGCCTCGACAGACTCGGACTTCGCTTGGACGAAGGTGGTGAATTCCCCATCGCCGAGACCAGCGTCGTCGACAGGCTCGAGATTCAATTGGAAAAAACAATTCAAAAAATTGGTAAATTTGAAGGGTAAACCACAGCCGGGATCAGCGTCGTCGCAACCTTCGAACCAAAAGCCGTCGACAGGCTCGGGAATCAATTGGAAAAAATTGATAAAATTGAAGAATCCACCACCGCCAGGACACGGGTCGCAACCTTCAAAACAAGAGCCATCTATGAGCATGGGAATCACATGGAAAAATAATTTCAAGAATTTGGAGAGTTTGAAGGATGCACCAGCAGCACTATCGCCGGATCAAGCGTCGTCGTCGCAACCTTGGAACCCAAAGTTGTCGACAATGTCGGGGTTGTTGGGCATCACTAACAATGTGATATATTCTTGGATGGATTCTTGGGTGAATTGGAGCCACTACCGAGACCACCCGCACCAGCATCGTCGAACCCAGAATCTTGGAGCCTAAGTCCCGACTTGGACCCTACTTTGATGTCGGCACCTCACTCTCACCGGCCACTACCAGCGCTGAAGATTAGTCCGTCGAATACGGAACCGCCAAAGAGCCCGGAGTTGAGCCTGTTGAGGTGATTCATGAGCCTCCATCTAGCCCAGATTCCGAACCTCACTCAGACCATCAGTCATCGAGCCCTCAGCAGGATAATCCTGAAGCTGCCCTCTATAGAGCGAAAGGTAAAGCGAAGGTGATCGAGGAAGTAAGTTTCTCTCAGGCTCTTCTGCCTACCCTAAAAAATACATTCTAATTGATATTTTTCAGCCTAAAGGCGGTGACAATTCCGACTCTGACTAACCCTGGGATTTTTGAACAATCTGTGAGTGTACACAGCAGCTCAGATACTAGTAGAAACGCGGTGCTTTGACATAGCTTACAGAAGAGCGCCGGCTCTGCATCCATCACGTCGCTTCACGTGTCCAACACTGGAAGAAGCAACCGAGTTTTCCGCTCCCTATACTTTGAGATAGCTAGTGCGTGTTAGAGGTATTAGCTGTGCGGCGACTGGAGGCTGAACCCAGATTGGGGGAGTCTGTTACGAATAACACGTGCGCGCGATTCGATGAATGGCTAGAGTGAGGGACGAGACAGAAATTTACTCCCCCGGATCACTTGCAAGCGACCTTTGCGTAGGCTGCAACTCCCTCTGAACCAACATCTCTGGCGGCCCCTGGAATACTATTTCGACGCCATTTCTTCGCTTTGCCTTACGCTGAATATTTGGCAGCTTGAAGATCTTCCGGCTGAGAGTCCGTGCTCAACGATGTAGATAAGATAGATGCTGCGACTGTGAAAGAGTCCTCCGATTAAGGGAAGAGAGAGAGGGGGGGGGGAAACGAGAGGGAAAAGAGATTCTCTGCCGAGATCGCGTGACAGTGGTTCCGCCGGACGATCGCCGAGAACTGAAAGGCACGCTAACCAGAGATGAGAGGAAAGAGAGTCAAACGATAGGATTAGATGTATTTGCATCAAACGCTCCCTCGACGAGTAGGAGGGCCGTCTTTATATACATGAGCGCTATGTTTAGTAACGGGGGTGCCGGTGATGAGAAACGTATAGTGGGACTGTAAGTGCACAAAGGGAGGTCTGAAAGGAGATAAAAAGGGAGCGTACGGCTGCCGGGTGGGTGGCAACGTTGTGTCTTGTGTCACGGCTTGAAGGGTGTGTTGTGTCAGTGTTGTGTCGAGCGCGAGGCTATAAGAACGACGACAAAAGATCGACAAAGAAAAGCAAAAAAAATAATATCAACAACAGCACGTGATGGCGGGGAAGTCAGTTCCATTCCATGCCCAGTCCCGATCGACGTGTTCCTTACAACGACTGCTGGTCTAAGTGAAATTCGGGATCCGTCAACTCTGGGATTGGTGGCGAGCCTTAAGCCACCTCATCATCGAGTTCTTTCGGCGACCCTAGGTCCGGGAACTCAGATGGTAGAGTCACCGCCTTGTCTCCGGGCTCAGTCGGAAGCTTTGGATTCGACGGTCCTGGATTCGACATTCCTGGGATCGGCCGCTTCTTTGGTGGTAATACTAGTCCATTCCAGTTGACGTACGAGATTGTCGATGGTCGTTGGTTTGGGTGCTGTACATGCTCCACTGGCACCTGGTTCTCGTGGGCCTGGCCGAACTCTTTCGACGACACTGGGTTCGGGCCTTTCAGCCGTTTTTTCGATGGTAATAGACCATCCGTCGTGGTATCCGAACCAAACCAATCATTCCACACACGGTTCCAGTCGACGTGAGAGACTGTCGACGGGAGTTGGTTCGGCTGCAGCGCATGCTCCACCTGGTTCTCATGGGCCTGGCCAAACTCTTCCGGCGATGGTGGATCCTCCAAATTCGTCCTATGGTTCCAGTCTAAGTCGGGGTCTTTCGGGAGCCTTGGGTTCGGGCTCGGTTGCGGTGCATGCACCCCCGTCAATTCATCGTCCGAGCCATACCCTAACGACGTTGGGGTGTACGTTGGCCCATGCAACCCATAGTCGCCTTCATCCACCCATTCGTCCTCCAAAAACGCATACATCGAAGACGTTGTCGACGAGCTCGACGATTCCATCAACGGATCCGCATTGGCTGTTGACGACGCTGGGCTCGGCGTTGGAGACGACTCTTCGGGAATTGACGTCAGCGGTTTCTTGAGGTCTGTCCACCCACCGGCGGGAGTGGTCTGCGGCGACAACAGACGTGAGGCTGCCGACTCCCCCGGTTTTGCGAACAAATGGCTCCCGGGGTCCTCGAAGAGCTTAAGCAAAAACTCATCGAACTCATCGCCCCGCTTCCCCAACATATTTATCGCGTCCTCGTGTATGTGCATCACATCGACGCCCGCTTGAAGTTTCTCCTGTACTAGAACGGGCGCCGCAACAGCGAAGTCGATGATGGGAAGGATGAAAAGGATTCGAGAGACTATGTGGTATAGACGCATTTTTGATGAGTGTGTTCGTGGCGTTGATGGTTTTGAGTTTTCAATGTGAGCGCTCGATATGTCCAGTTGTCAAAACAAAATGTCCAGGACAAACGAAAGTGGGCTTAAACATTGTAGAAGGTAGTGGTTAGCAGATTAAAAGTGAATGGAAAGAAGCACGCACTATCCAGCACCCAATAACGTAAAGTGGGCAAGGATCTAGAGAAAATACTATGGCCAAGGGCTGTGGCCTGCCCGCCTGCATGTGGAAACATGATTTTATATTCGCATGCAGTGCCATGCACCAACCTTAAAGGCAGCGAACCGAAGACATTGATGGATGCAACACAAGTACCTGTGTTGAGCCCGCTTCGCAGGCCAGGTCATGATCGATCGCTGAGTGGCACGGGGAGTTGCCGGACCGACGGTGAGGGCTTAGAGCCGTGCCGGCCCGCCAGGTCCGGGCCTGAGTTCGCACTGACCATCTGATGAGCGTTCCCATGATTTCTGGTGCCGCTCCGTTTTGGCACCCACTTTTTGTGACTGCGGCCACTGTGATACTCATATTTAGGCAGCACCAGAACGCCGGTGGACCACATATTGTGATAGGACTGCGGGCTTCTGATCACTTAGGCACTGCAATTGAGGTTGACACGGACATCGCTCTTCTGCCACTGGTATACAGTATGTCCTTCTCCTTGTTGAGAAACGTGTGAGGCGGGGCCAATGGATCACACGGACCGGATCAGTGATCCGAGGACTACATACGAGATATGTGAATGTCGAAAGGCAGAGCTCAGTACACCTTTCATCTTCTCGAATACGGTGTGGTCCGAGTCACGGGTTCAGTACGTTCAGCTGTTACCCAACTTTTCTCATCCGGATCATACTACGTCCAAGCAGTCTTCGTGCCGTGCCACTATGACCAGTAGCTCGCCACATCCGACAAGTTTCAACACACCATCGAGTTTTATGCCGTCCTTCGCCCATACAGTGCGTCTTTAAAACAGCGTGCAAAGACACGAAGTCCCTGTGCGATGCCAGTTTTCTCGCCTTCCGCTAGTGTGTGACGGTGCCACCTGGAAGCACAAACTTGCTAAGGATTTTGTGTGGAAGTAGACTTGCCACGATGCAGAATAGAAGTATTTCCCAGTCCAGTTTCGGACCAAGAAATACACCTGAGTTAGAGACAGTGACACGGCGTGATCTCAATTTCCAGCACGTAACGGCGTCTACCCGAATGGGCGGTATCCGGGTTCTGAACGCGTCGAAATACCATGATGCCACTACGTCACAGTGCACGTGAACCAAGGACTTAGCTGGGATGGTGATCAGGAAACCATTCAAGCACATGGTGAATGATGGCCTAGCCCCAATATATCTATCAGCGTCTATTCTGGACAATATAATGGTTTCATACAATGGAATCTGATCAGGAGCGAACTGGTGGGTGTAAACAAGAACGCCGGGTAGTTAGGGAATGACGTAAAGACGTGGATGGGAAGAGAGCGGTGATCAATTAATCGCCCCTCTTTCTTTCCCAATGAGAAACATCTACGAGACGACCGGAGAACGGCCGATCGGATATCTCCGACCCATAGAGTTTGAAATAGAGTCTCTCCAAGAAGAGAGTTTGGAGGGTGGGCAACACTCCAGCCACCCCTTCTCCGGCGGTGACTTCGCGCAAAACAAGCGCAATATCGAAGGACAGGTAAAGACTCTTTACAGAGGTAAATGGACGTAAAAGATCCAGCCAATGGTTGTCCTTCACTAGGATTTTTCGCTGATATGAATGATTGTCGCAGATGTAGAGGCGTTCTACGGTGGCACTAAAAGCCTGAAAGAGGGACGAGGTACAAACCTGCGCTGCAGATAAAACCGGCCAATCTTCGACTCCATATGAGATTGCCAGTCCTTGTTCATATGACCGCCCAAAGTTGAGACGAACGCGCCAGTCGTGAAAGTCCACATGTGCAACGCCGTTATGTGCGTTGAGCTTTGGTGAGCGATTGATGAACTGGACAAGTTGGGCAGTGTCGGGGATCAATTCGTCGAAAAGGGATATGGTCAACGCGGAGAAGCATGAGACCATCGACTCGGGTGAAATATATCCGAAATGGGAAATTTCGTAAAGTTGAAGATCGATAAGGTGAGCGGCAGAGAGAAGTAGTTTTGGCAATCTCGAGAATGGAATGGAAATCAATTGAAGAAATTGCAGACACGGGGCCGATCCACTCAAGAAAGATTCGGGATCGACAGACGCTGTTTCACCGTCGGACTCAAGCCACAGGCCTTGTCAGAACAGGGAATGGCTTGTGCATTGCTTCCAGGATTTCTTCCATTTGCCAAGTCGGAACACCACAAAGACGGATGTGGAATATGCGGTTGTTCTGTTCCAAGGCCGTAGTGACGTTGTCCATGCCCCATTCTGTTTGCCATTCCTCGTCATATTGCGCTAGGATGACAGGTAAAGCTGGCCATTTATCCAGCTTCTCCCTCACATGTTTTGCAGGATGACAATGAATTCGCAGATTCAGGCGAAGTGGCGACTCGAGGACAATGTTTCGCCATTTCCGACAAACGTGCACCAGCGTACACCATGCCTCTACTCCTTCATATTTTCGTGTCGGATCCACATAAAGATCGAATATTTCCAGGAGAACCTCCTCGGGGAGTATGTCTATCGTCACCTGGCCTATATCACATTCAGTAGTTGTTGGAAGGTGACCTAAACAAACACGTACATGGCTTCTTCTCTGCAGAAATATGCACATTGCCTTTAGTCTCGGGCTTCTTAGGAGCCATCTGTCGGAATCGACCACCAAAGGGAACCCAGAAACAAAGAGAGGGTGACGATGCTAACTTGATGGGGGTGTGGAAAAGCGTGACGATGAAGAGCTGTCGAGTAGGGATATTCAGAGTGCGTTCGGCGTAATGAGTTTCTTTTTTGACACCAGCCAAAAAAAAAAACTGGGGAAGTGTGGCAACGTGAGAGTCTGCGGCCGTTCGGGGTCAGTTTCCATGAAAAAAAAAAGGTTTCCTGCGTGAAATCGCCCCGCCAAAATTTACTCGAAAAGAAAACAGGTCTGGACCTGTTTCTCTCGCACTCCCGCGCGTGACGTGACATCGTGTTACAACCCCGTAACACCATATCTACATGTTATCTAGATAAGTGATCACGGATTAGCCGATAGACACACTGCTCGCCGTTCATACAGTGTATTGCAGTTAATGATTTATTATACAATGCATGTCATGAGAGGCGGAGTGGATAGTCCTGGAGGCTTTAAAACCCCAGTTGAGCTCTGGACAATGGATAAGGGAGGTGTGTGGGCGAAAAAAGTTGAAAGACGCTGTGTTGAGGGTGTTGCAACAAGTATATGGGGGTGTGAAGCATCGCAAGTGGTCGCGCAGGTCCCCGCGGACTACTGTACTTTGTAGGAGTGCCCATCTAGGTCGGGATCGCGTATCTCCTGCGCCGATAAAGGCGCGCGCTTGTGCAGCGGTGCTGGGAGCAGAAGTGAGAGACTACACAGAGCTGGAGGAAATATGAACGCGGCATGTTTTGCACGCACGCGCGCGCCTTGATACTTTATAAATGTTGCCGCGCTGGACCGTTCAACGCGCCTCAGAAACTGCTAAGGGCGCGGACGCGTGCGGGATACTCTGGGAGATGAAAGGGAGCTACACAGAGCTCTGAGCAGTCAGGGAATGAGGCAGGAAGGGCGAAAAGCTTCTCTGTTGTTCTGCAATGTAGGGACAGGGTCTATATACTAGTGTTATCGATCAAGGAACTGTAGTGAGGGGGAAAGAGGTACTGAGACACTGCAGAATGATCACTGACATCAGGAAAAGATCCATCTGCTTGAAAATGGCTTAAAAGTCCTTAAAATGGCTTTTTAGCGTTCCAAGAGCTCTCAAGCTAAATAAGCCCATATTTTTTTGTTTTTTGTTTTAAGCATAACTCAGTCAATTCTTGTCCAATTTGCATGCTTAAGGGCTCATTTGAATTGCATTAAAAAGGGCTACGTCATGAATACATAGAATTTGCAATATTCCCACATTTCACCATTTCAAGCTAAATTAAGAGGAAAAAAGCAAATGGATCTTTTGCTGATGGAGCACGGCCAGATGACACGGTCTGTGAGCACAGGAATGGTCCGGACCGGCGGCGCGGGAGCGCAGGAAAGTGCTGGAAAGGCTGAAAGTGCACTGGAACACGAGCACAGCAGTGACTGGCTCATCAACGGCGAGGGAATTCAAGGGGGGGGATGTAATCAGAGGTTGTGTTGATAGTCTAATCGGATGAAGATCACACATTTGCGTCACGCTGCTCACGTGCCGTAACACTTTGTCATAGCACGACGGGCGGGAATGGATAAGCCAGGTCTGCTTATTGGTCAATTAATGTCAAATATGTATGACACTCTACTTATGGGTTGTCTTATTTAAAATAAAAATATGTGAATAATTTAAAATTAAGGGAAATTGGGAAAACCATTTAGGCTGAACAGTTTTTCCCCGGCTAAATGGTTTTTCCTAGTGTGGGAAAACCATTTAGCCGGGGAAAAACTGTTCAGCCTAAATGGTTTTCCCAATTTCCCTTAATTTTAAATTATTCACATATTTTTATTTTAAATAAGACAACCCATAAGTAGAGTGTCATACATATTTGACATTAATTGACCAATAAGCAGACCTAAGCAGACCTGGCTTATCCATTCCCGCCCGTCGTGTAGATTGTGACGGTTAGGAAAAGATTTCAATGGTGAAAATATGTGCCGAACGGACACCGAATACATGTGAAATTCTGCCACATGCACTCGATTTCTCACCCCCCGAGAAATCGGCAACTTGTGGCAAAATTTCCCACTCGAAAATGCGCCGAACGCACTCTCACAATGTCAAAGTGTGGAAGAGAATTGGGTTCGAGAAAAGGGAGAGACAACCGCTTACGATATATGCGGTCCGTGCGGTCCGGTGTTTGGAGTTGCTTTCCGCTACATACGTACTACTGTATCATCTCTTCTGCTGTTCTCATCCATTCTTATTCGCCTCCGCTCTCCTCCAAGTCTCGGCCGCGACCCTCTCGACGATTACCCTTTTATCCACGCCATCTGTCCACGCCTTGCCACCCACATCTATTCACTTGCCCCCCCTTTCTTCCAATTTTTTCGCCGAGATACTTCCCCAACCACTTTATGTCAGAGGAGTCTCTGACGCTCCAAATATACTCTTGGACAAGAGCGCCTACCATCCCTTTCTTCTACATTTCCGTGCCGTGGATGCCTAAATCCTCAGCTTCGTCGGCAATCAGCCCATGACGCTGCACCGCGCACGCTATCGACCGCCAATGGTCCGGGTTTGTGCGTGCAGACGCAACTGCGACGAGGATATGTAAGAATACCGACTCGTATTGGTTGGAGGGCTTTCCAGCGGGAAGAGTGGTGCCGTCAGCGGTGAGGTGCACACCGAATCTCTTGTTGTATGCCTCGCGTTTTTCTCTTGCTGTCGGGACTCATAGCTTGTAGGCTGGTGACACCAGAGGACGAGCGGGACCGGATACGTAATCTCCTCTCCAGTGGATATCATTTTGTTGAAAGACCCACTCTGCGGTCGTTCACCCTGCCGTGTCCGATGCTGACAAGAGCGATATCGATCCCGACGGAGAGAACTCAAACCGCACTCCACACACCTCGCAAGTCGCAACTCAGCTTCGCGCCGCCCACTCACAGGGTTAATTTTACACATACTGGATTCACCGCCCTTCCGCCACATCCATCTCCGAGACATCATTTCGCGTTCTCCTCCCCGCTTTCTCACTCGCCCTCGCCTCTGTCCTAGCCTTCGCACCACAATCTCGAACTGTTCAGCTCTCTCTCAACGTTGACGATGCCAACCTCAACGGCGTCAACCTCAACGATCATGCCCGGGCGATACACAAATGATTGTGCACATCGGCACAGAAAACGATCGGGCTCGGGCTCGGGCGCCGGCATGTCGCAGGTATTGGTGCATGTCATCCGCCGGGTCGTGATGTGGTGAGAATTGGAAGAGCTCATGCGATGGGCCCAATCTTGTCAGAAACGGTAGCACTGTCCATATTGGTGACGCTATGAGCCTATGACTGGGGGAAGATGCCTTTCCGGATGTTTCTCATTGTTCATGGCACCTGCTGTATGGTTATCCTTACTTCAATTTCACTATGGTTGTAGAAGACTCCTTAGACTACTTAGTAATTGTCTCAGTGTAGAGAAGAAACAACGGATTGATTGCTGGTACAGCAAGTCTGCCACCCCCTTTGAAAGTACTCATCGCCATTCTTACCTTCTCACTTATCTGGGACGTGCAAACGTTCTTTTTCGTCTTCATCCAATCCATTAGTGTCCAGAGTTTTCAGTTTCAGGGATGCTCACCGAGAGCGGCCGTACGGCTCTCGGCGGGTAGATTTGCCTATTTGAGTAAGCTGCCGTCACTATCAGCCGCCATCAGCCGTTGTCCACCGTCTTCACCCCATCCACCTTCTCTCGAACACAACACCCTGATCAGACTTACTCGAGCTTACTCACCCAAACTCTCACCCTCGTATTCTGACCTCTGCCACTGGACCTCACGTCATGAGCTCTGCCCCAGATCTCGAGTCCGGACAAGACGCCCAGTCTCAGGCTGCACCGAGTGCTGGTGCGTTTCTCTCTCTTTCTTATCACTGTCCTTTCGGCCAGAAGTGTTAATTGATCACGAGGAAGGTGTTGGAAAAAGCTCTTCCGCACAGCCGGTTGTCCCACAAATTGAGACCCTGGATGAGACTTCTTCTTCCGCTTGCGGTTGTATCCCGAGCGGAGTATTTCGTCCTTTTACTTCGATGCGTGGCGGAAGCAACATCGACCACTCCCAACGCAATGTCAGTGATCAGTCAACACAGACGGGACAAGGTTCGGGTCAGGCAGAGGCACAGAACGTGCGTATTTCCTCACAATTGTGAGGTCTCAATGACCTGACGAATATCAATATAGCCGTGCCTAGTGATCCGACTTTTGACTCCGGTCCTCGCAAAACCACATCTGACCCCAAATCTCAAGACCCACGCATGATTGGGGACTTCGACGGTAGTGCCAACGAGTTCTGGAATCTCTTCACAGGTGAAGCCAAGAGCCACGATGACGCCCGGATCGGTACCCTCAAAGAGGGAATGGACAGTGCCCTTATATTTGTTCGTTCATATTCTGTCTGTGCCATTGTCCACTTGGTTTGTTGACGCGTGGCCCCACAGGCTGGTTTGTTTTCTGCCGCCTCACAGCATTCGTGGTCGATAGCAAACAAAACCTGAAACCAAGCCCTGCTGATGAAACGGTCTATTATCTCCGACAACACTCTACCATTCTCTCTCAGATCTCCGTCCAACTATCCTCAATTGCCCCACAGGTTGCCATTCCTCCCACCCCACCACCTCCTTTCCCTCAATTCAGTCCATTGGCATCTGACGTCCGCGTTAATGTTTTCTGGTTCATGGCCCTCGCGTTTAGCCTTCTGGCGGCACTCCTGGCGATCCTTGTTCAGCAATGGGTCCGCAAGTATATGGCCGTCTTCCAACGGTACGGCGATCCTTTGAAAAGTTCTCGAGTTCGGCAATATCTGTACGAAGGATGCGAAAAGTGGTACATGCCGAGGGTGGCCGAGGCTGTCCCTGGATTTCTCCACATCTCCCTTTTCCTATTCTTCGCCGGGCTTGGCGACTCGCTACTAAGCATCAATACAAAAGTTGCTCTAAGTAACATTGTTCCCATTGGCGTCAGCGGCCTGTTGTACATTTTCATGACATTTGCGCCCATCATATATCCGCAATCGCCCTACCAGAATTCATTTTCCGGAATTTTCTGGTATTTATTCCAAAAGTTGCGCGTCCGGAGATTTAGGGATCGCAGATCCGATGGACAAATGAAACCTGTAAGCACGAACATGGCACAGGGACAGATGCAGCTTTCGATGGAAGAGACAGAGGCACGCAAGGACCGAGACGAACGGGCAATTCGATGGATGATCGACAATCTGACAGAAGATGCGGAAATGGAAAGGTTTTTGTCAGCTATGCCTGGTTCGTTTAACACGGACTGGGGCGCGGACGTCTGGAAGAGGGTGGGCGAACACCACGAGAATGAGGAGGACCAAATCCAAGGCGAACTTATTGCGAGACCACACAGGGATACGACAGCTCACCGACCCTCATCCTCGTGGAGCATCCGCAGCGTCCTTACGCCAATCATTCACCTGGTTAGGAAACCCGCTCCCCGTCATCACCCTACCCATGCAACGACACCCTCACCTGTACCACATCCACTTAATGTTCACCGTTACTCTACCACTGTGTATATCCAAGGAGAGAATGTTGTGCACGAGCTAAGCACCCGTGTCACCCGCTCTTTAGAGATATGCAAGAACCGTGGACTTTTCGCTAACAACGAAGATTTGTGGCGGAAGCGTACGCGTGCCTGTATCGAGACCACTGCATCACTTGTATGCTGTGCCAACGCAAAACTTGCCTGGTTTGGAGGCATTTCAAAGCTACTTGGAGATATCGGTCGGTTTGAAAATATACGGGAACTGTCGTTGGCAGGAACGGACGAGTTGTTTGTGATGCGGTGGATCTGCCTTTCACTCTTGGCCGTTCGACCGATTCTGGAAGACAATCATGTGCAGCATTTGGCGAGATGGAGGATGGATCGGTTTGCAACGGAACTTACGGAAGATGAGAATAGCAACGAAGACGCCTCCAGCGGCCTGGCAGTTGCTCAGAAGATTGACGAGACCCTCAAGAAAGCAAACAACTGTCTATTACGGCTACGCAAAGCGCTATTGGAGACAGAGGATCTGACAGAAGACGTAATAGAAATCCTTCGTGGCCACGAATCTGAGATCTCAGTGCTAGAACAAATCAATATCGAAGCTCACGACTTTGAAATGGCAGATTATGTGACATCTTTGGTGCGAGATTCCATCAATGACAATTCTCATCAAATCATTTCCCAATTCCCTGGCGTTCTTGATGATTTCGACCTCAATTATCGAGCGCCTTTACCCTTCAGCCGCCTTGCCGAACAGTCCCACGATCCTCGTAAACTGCAATTTATACGCTCGATGCCGACTCTCAAGAGCATGTGCTCCCTTCCCTGACATTCCGCGATATTCTTGAAGGAAAAGGGGATGCCGATGCGTACAAAGAGGTGCTGAAGAATTTGAAAGAATTCCCCATTCGGTCCGGTTGGCAGGGAGATGAGATGCAGAGACAGTTCTGGCGCATGCGGGATTTGGGTGAGGGAGGCGGACTTGGCTTCATAATCGAGCTGTTCTTCCTTACCCTCTCACGGCTATTGTCCACATCACCACCAAAGGAATCACATTCTGCACTATACACAGGCACATTTCGGGCCATTACATCTCACTGGAGCAAGCACAAAGACTCCCTTGGGACACAAAAATTCCTTCTCGATATCGCCATGTCACGTCTCGCGGAGTTTGAGTTAGATTACCCAGTTTATATCGTAGACGAGTTCTTGTCATTACTGGACAACATTTTCCAAGGACAGACAGGCCCAGATATTGACCAAGCAAGGCGACAGCTTACATCCTCCCGATGGTACGGCCCGGTCACTGGAAGGTTCAGGAAAGGGGTGCTGAGGGTTCTCACCTCGGGGCAGGCACGGTCACTGGGATCGTAACATTTACATTCGGTATTCAGCGTTCTGTGCAGCCCAGACATCAGATGATACATCTTACTGCTACATGCAGAATACACCTTATTGTTCTCCGTAGACTGTGAGTTGATGATGTTTAGCTGTAATAAATAACAATTTATCACCGATTCTATTGGCGTAGTTGATGCCTGAGGGATGCTCATCAAGATGTACAGAAACGAGATACTAACCTTTTTCTTTGCCAGTCGAGGAACAAAAACAACAAACGCGATGGAAATCAAAATATTCCTTTTTCTCGGGTACTACTGAATATGATATGCTGCAGCCTCGACACGCATCCTGCTATAGCTCAAGGTGCGGAATTGTTGTGTGTCCATCGCAGCGACTCGGCGCTGAACCGATCATCCTGCGAAAGCAGCAGCAGCCTTTCTACGGAGATGAATGTATGTGGATGTCTAGAGGATTCTGCACATTGGCAGGCGATGCCGACGCCGACGTGGACAACACAATCAAAGTGGCGCTATGATTGGTGATATGAAATACTGAGAGTGGGTAGACTGTAGTACAGTACGCGCGTCATCTTGGAGTAAGTCATCCCTGGCCGTGGTCAGGCCCTGTCCTGAGAGGCTGAGATTACTATGAGGGGTGGCCGAGGCTGTCCCTGGATTTCTCCACGTTTCCCTATTCCTATTCTTTGCAGGGCTTATCGACTCGCTACTAAATACCAACAAAAAAGTGGCTCTAACTACCATTATTCCCATCGGCATCAGCGGCCTGCTGTACATCTTCACTATCTTTGCCCCCATCATACATCCACAATCACCCTACCAGAATCTATTTTCTGGCGTTCTCTGGTATTTGATCCAGACATCGCATGGCCGGAGATTCAGGGATCACGGACCCGATGGAGGAATAAAACCTGTGAGCGTGAACATGGCACAGGGACAGATGCAGCTTGCGATGGAAGAGACGGTGGCACGCAAGGGCCGAGATGTAACGGCAATTCGATGGTTGATTGACAATATGACGGAAGATGCGGAAATGGAAAAGTTCTTGTCAGCTATACCGGGCTCATTCAACACCGACTGGGGCATGGAAGTCTGGAAGAGGGTGGGCGAACACCACAAGAGTGAAGACCAAACACAGGATGAACCTGTGGCGAGACCACACATGGATACAACAGTTCCGAGTCACCGACCTTCATCTTCTTGGAGCATACGCAGCCTTAGGCCAATCAGTCACCTGTTTAGGAAGCGTGCCCCCCGTCATCTCCCTACCCCTGCAACGACACACACCCCTGTACCACATCCACCAATTGACCATCCGCACTCTACCACTACGCATATCCAAGGCGAGAATGTTGTGTATGAGCTCAGCACACGTGTCGCCCGCTCTGTAGAGGTATGCAAGAACCGTGGACTTTTTGCAAACGACGATGGTTTGTGGCGGAAGAATAGGCGTGCTTGTATCGAGGCCGCTGCATCACTTGCATGCTGTGCTAACGCAAAACTTGCCTGGTTTGGAGATATTTCGGAGCTACTTGGAGATATGGGTAGTTCTGAAAAGATACGGGAATTGTCGTTGGCGGGAACGGACGAATTGTTTGTGATGCGCTGGACCTGCCTTTCACTCGTGGCCATTCGACCGGTTCTGGCAGACAGCTCGTATGCGCGGCATTGGGCAAGACAGGCAATGGAATCGTTTGCAAGCGCAGATGAGACCGGCAACCACGACGCCCTGGTAACCATTCAGAAGATCAACGAGACCATCCAGAAAGCAAGCGATTGTCTATACCGATTATTTGACACGCTGCGCGGGACAGAAGACCTGACCGAAGAAGTAATAGAAATCCTCCGTGGATGCGAATCTCAGATCTCAGAGCTAGAGCAAATCAATATCGAAGCTGACCGCCTTGGACGAGTAGATTATTACGCATTTCAAATGCAACATGACATTTACCGCGAATCTTATCAAATTATTTCCCAATTTCCTGGAGTTCTCGACGACTTCGACCCCCGTTTTAGCCCGCCCATCCACTTCGGCCGCTTCGTCGAACAGTCCCGTGACTCTCGTAAACTGCAGTTTATACACCCAAAGCGGACTCTCAAGACCATGTGCTCGCCCGCCCTGACACTCCGTAATATTCGTGAAGGACAAAGGGATGCCGATGCATACAAAGAGGTGCTGAAGAATCTGGACGAATTCCGCTTTGCACCCCTTGGGAGGGAGATGAGATGGGGCAACAGTTGTGGCGTCTGCAGGATTTGTGTGATGGAGGCGGGTTTGGCTTTACAGTCGAGCTTTTCTTCCTTGCCCTCTCGCAGCTGTTATCCACTTCTTCATCGAAGAAATCCCACTCTGCACTATACACAGGCACGTTTCGGGCCATCACGTCTGACTGGAGAAAGCACAAAGACGCCCTTGGAACCCAAAATTTTCTTCTCTATATCGTATTCTCACGTCGCCGTGAGTTTGCTCACCAATACCCTGCTTATATCGTCGACGAGTTCTTGTTATTACTAGGCAACATTTTCGAAGGACAGACAGGCCCACACATCGACAGAGTAAAGGAATTTTTTGAACCCGAATTCTACGGCCCTGGAGGTTTGGAGAAAAGCTGTTTAGGGCCCTCAATTCGGGGCAGGCATAATCACTGGCATCGTAACATTCCCATTCGGTATTCAGCATTCGGTGCAGCCTTGACATCTCATGATATATTTTATGGCTACATGTACAGTAGGATGCACCTTA
Source organism: Russula aff. rugulosa BPL654 (assembly GCA_022496225.1). Taxonomy (NCBI): domain Eukaryota; kingdom Fungi; phylum Basidiomycota; class Agaricomycetes; order Russulales; family Russulaceae; genus Russula; species Russula aff. rugulosa BPL654. The sequence continues at coordinate 16,582 of WTXE01000208.1, read as the reverse complement.
TTGTTCTCCGCAGACTGCAAGCGGATAAAGTTCAGTTGTAATAAATGACGATTTATCACCGATCCTATGAAGCCTAAGGCCTGAGGGACCCTCGTCAAGGTGCACAGAAAGAAAGACACATTTGGGCGCTGCCTTCTGCATCAAACCGCGTCTTCAACCAGGGAGAAAGTTGGGAAACAGCTTTCCGTCCCTGGACCGCCTAAGCGGCCTAACAAACGTTTTTCGTTAAGCACGTCAGGTCTTTGGGTGTCGCTGCTCGAGCCGGGCTAATAAATGCGAGACGTAAGAAAAGTGTGGACGAAGCGCAAAACATTTTATAGCAGCTGGGGATGGACTTGTGGGAACTGGGAAGGCGACTCGGACGTGCCGTCGTAGGAGAATGCCGTTGTCATGGTCGTGCCTGGCCCGCCACGAACTCCAACTTGAAATTATCTCTTTTTACTTGCCCCAAATCCTTCGCCTGCCCGTCCTGACCGTCTGATGTTGCTTTCCTAGTATCGCTGACACTCTCTTGTGACTGTTACAAATTATACCATCGCCTTCAAGCTCAAACCAAGACTCAAACGCCAATATGGGAAGCTATCCAGAAGGTGTTGCCTCTTCGAACCGTCCCAGCCGCGTCTTCGGTCCCATGGCGATCTGCCAGACAATTTTCCGCAGCTCCATACAATACACATCGATCATAGCTCACGGTAGTGACAACACGCTACATCTGAGGACCGTGTCCTGTCGTACCAATTCCCCGACGACCGACTTGCAATTCTGGCCCGAGGCGTGGTGAATGACGGGGAACCCTCGCCTGTTTTTCTTTCCTAGTGCGGTGGTCATATTCTTGGATGGAGATGAGGATTATATATTTGAGAGCGTACGTCGTCTCTTCATTCCCGTCGAAACCTACCTCATCTCATGAATAGCGATGAACTTGAATCACACGCTCGATCCAGCACTCCTCTAAGGCGATGCACCATAGTTCCTTCTTGAACCGCATATGTACCTCCCGCTACGCAGGAATTCAGGGATCGGAAGAGGACTACACTGGCTCGTAAATTATCTACCTGCACCGCCGATGACGCACTTTTCTCTCAGTGAATTGCCGTTCCTCGGTGTGAACGATGGGACTTTATTGGGCGGAAACCACATGAAGTAGTACTGGGGGGTTGGGTGAACGTGGAAAATCCATCTGCGCTGACCATGGTGCAGTAATAATTCTTACTTCAGACCTGTTACAGACCTATTATTCTACAAGCGATATCATACAATTGAATCTGATCAGGAACCGAACGACGAGTGATAAGAAGGGTGGGAGGTAAGTAGATGGATGATACCAACTCTGGTGGTCCCTAGAATATGACGCGATTCCTTCGCTTTGGCTTTCGCTGCGTATTTGGCAGCTTGAAGATCTGCCAGCTGAGAGTCCATGCTCAACGATTGATGGTCTAAGTGAAGTTCGGGATCTGCCAGCTCTGGGCTTGGTGGCGAACCTTGAGCAACCTCATCATCGAGCTCTTTCGGCGACTCTAGGTTCGGCGATGGTATAGTCACCGCCTCGGCCCCGGGCTCGGTCGGGAGCCTTAACTTCGAAGGCCCTGGGTTCGACGGTCCTGGCTCAGCACTCCTAGGTTCGGCCGCTGCACATGCCCCACCTAATTCTCATGGGCCTGGCCGAACTCTTTTGACGACGCTTGCTTCGGCCGCTTTTTCGGTGGCAGTGGCCACGTCCACCCGAACCAAACCAATCGTTCCACACACGTTCCAGTCGACGTAAGCGAGCGCCGGTTCTGCATCAATCAACTGAAACAGCTGTTTTCGAGTTTTCCGCTCCCCATACTTTGAGATGGCTGGTGTGTGTTGGAGCATTCATTGGCGGTGTGATGACTCGGAAGCGGAACCTGAAGTCGGTGGAGTCAATGATGAAAAATGCGCGCGCGATTCGATGAATGACCGGAGGTGGGATTCAGGAATGAGGAGCGCAAGGGGCGCCGCGTCCGATGCCTCTGGACTGTTCTCCACGTGATCTCCGCTCCGTTCTATCCACCCACATTTTTGTGACTGCGTCCACACTCATCTCCAAATACCGGTAGCACCATAATGCTACATATTATGATAGGACTATGGACTTAACATTTGAGCAATTGAGGGGATGACGCGAACGGCGCTCCTCTGTCATATGTCCTTATCATCTGACCTCTGCCTCGACTACCGGTGTATCTCACACCTCTCGTCTGCATGTGAAGCCCAAAAGGTCGAGCTCAGTACACGTTTTGTCCTCTCTAACAGCGGTGTGGCCGCGGGTCACGTGGTTACGGGTTAACAACATATGTTCCTTTCCGGGTCCTTTCCGTCCACTTGTACTAGTAGTGCGCGCTGGTGCCACCTGGAAGCTCATGATATTTGCAGAACGTAGGGAGAAGGTGCCAAGGGTTTGTGTGAAAGCGAACTTGCCGTGATGCTGGATGGCCGCTGCATGTATTTACCACAAGGTAGATGTATCTCCCAGCATCAGTTTCTGACCAAGAAATACACCCTAGTTCGAGACAGTGTCGCGGCGTGATGTCAATTTCCAGCACGCAACGGCGTCCACCTGAATGGGCTATTTCCGGGCCCTGAACGCACCGAAATATCTCGATGCCGGTCCATCACAGTGCTCGTGCACCTTGGGATCGAGTGACACCGATCAGGAAGCAATTCAAAAACATGGTGAATGACGGCTTAACAATTAACCTCTGTTCTGAACAGCGGTATCATACAATTGGATCTGAACAGGAGCGAACTGGTGGGTGTTAAGAGTGCCGAGTGGTCAGTAAATGACGCAAAACGTAATGTGGGTAGAGCGTAGTGACTAATCAATTTCATCACCAACTATCCCAGTGAGAAACAGCTACGGGATGACCGGAGAACTGACGTCTGGATACGAACAACCCAATGTCTTCCAATAGGTCGAGGTCCTCCAAGAAAAGAGTTTGCAGGGCGGGTAACACTCCAGCAACCCTTTCCCCAACGAGCTCCTGAAAAGCAGGCGCGATACGTGGTGCAATTACCTGGGACAGGTAAAGACTCTTCACAGAGGCAAAAAAACGTAAAAGTTCCAGCCAATGGTTGTTCTCGACTTGGTTCATCAGCAAAAGATCCATCTGCTTTTTTCCTCTTTATTTAGCTTGAAATGGTGAAATGCAGGAATATTGCAGGTTCTATGTATTCATGACGTAGCCCTTTTTAATGCGATTCTAATGAGCCCTCAAGCATGCAAATTGGACAAGAATTGACTGAGTTATGCTTAAAACAAAAAACCAAAAAATATGGGCTTATTTAGCTTGAGAGCTCTTGGAACGCTCAAAAGCCGTTTTAAGGGCTTTTAAGCCATTTTCAAGCAAATGGATCTTTTCCTGATGTTGTCCCCTCCCCAACATGCATAATCGTCGCAGATGTAGAGGCGTTCTACGGTGGCACTAAAAGCCTGAGGGAGTGACGAGGTACAAACCTGCACCACAGATGAAACCTGCGAATGTTCCACTTCATATGAGATTCTCAGCCCCTTTTCAAACCCCTCCCCAAGGCTGAGATGAAATTCCACGTCGTTAAAGTCCAAATGTGCTTCGTTATGTGCCTTGAGCTTTGGTGAGCGATTGATGAACTGGGCAAGTTGGCGGGTGTCGGGAATGAATTGGTGGAAAATGCGTATTGTTAAGTTGTCCAGTAGAGGGGTATCGATCCGAACCACAAAATCCTCCAAATATTCGCTGACCCCACCAAACTGCAACTGGGTAAGAGCGGGCAGGAGTGTGCGTGTCGATGGAGGCGGAGGTCGGTGTTCCCTAATAGGGAAAGATTCAGGGGATTCGAATTCAAGGACAAGTGTTTGAAGCCTTGTCAACGCAAAGAAGCATGAGACCATCGACTCAGGTGAGATATATCCGGAATGGGAAATATCGGAAAGTTGAAGATCGGTAAGGTGAGCGGCAGAGAGAAGTAGTTTTGGCAATCCCGGGAATGGAATGTGAGCCAAATAAAGGATTTGCAGACACGGGATCGATCCACCCAAGAACGAGTCGGGATCGACAGACGCTGTTTCATCTTCGGAGTCAAGCCACAGCTCTGTCAGAACGGGGAATGACTTGTGCATTAATGTTGCCAGGATTTCTTCCATTTCCGTCGGAACACCAAAAAGGTCGATCTGACATATGCGATTGTTCTGTTCCAAGGCCATAGCGACGTCGGCAACGCCCCATTTTGGTCCCGAAAGCCCGTAGATATTATAGTGATCTACGACGATTAGAGAAGTCGGCCATGTATCGAGCTTCTCCTTCACAGGTGTTGCAGGATGACAACGGATTCGCAGATTCAGGCGAAGTGGTGACTCGAGGACGATGTTTCGCCATTTCCGACAAACGTGTACCAGTGTACACCATATCTCTACTCCGTCACGTCTTCGAGGCGGACCCACATAAAAATCAAATACTTCTAGGAGAACCTCGTCGGGGAGTATGTCGATCGTCACCCGGCCTGTATCATATTCAGTTAGTCAGCAGTCGTTGCGAGGTGATACTAAACAAATACGTACGTGGCTTCGGCTGCACGACAACATGCATGTTGCCTTTGGGTCTGAGAGTCTTCTTAGGAGCCATCTGTCGGAATCGACGAACAAGGGGAGCCCAGAAAAAAAGAGAGGTCGGCGATACCGACTTGACCGTGATGGGCGCGTGTGGAAAAGTGTACGATGAGAGCTGTCGAGCAGGAAAATTCAAGTCTTTCTAGAAAGGGGAAGTGAATTCCCTTGAGTTTCAGTGAGCCTTCTGAGTTGGCCGTGAGGGGAAAAAAAGGAAAACTGACAGCGCATTACGATATATGCGGTCCGAGTGCGGTCCGGTGTTGGGGCCCTTGTTGAAGTGACGGGATCGACGCTGTGGTCGCCGATGTCGCCCGTAGTCGTGTGTTCGGGCCAGTGGCTAAAGCGAGAGAATCCATCAACTCGTAACGCTGGAGTATGGATAGACTCACTCCCTCAGGCTGCTGGCAGAGTGAGCAGCTCAAGGTCTCAAGATGAGTCACTGTGACCAGGTGCGCATCAAATTGATTGTTTATTCGAGGCTCACTCGGCGAATCACTAGCTCAGATGTTCTAACTTACTTTTCCTCACCCTCACGTCCATCGTCTCCCTCCGAGTCTTGACCAGAAAGAGCTGCAAGTCAACGATATTTAGCCTGACTGCCACATGCGGCACCACTGCGCCAGTACGTCCCTCAACACTCCACACTCAATCCTTCGTCTCTTACACTTTTCTAGCTGTTTTTAAAAAAGAACTTATACGTCCGGCGCAGCGATGGCACGCGCATATTCACCGCGTCTACCGGCTCGGTCTTATTAGTGCCTTCACATGTATTTGGGGGCCGCTTTCCTCCTAGTTGAGGGGAGCACCGTGTTCATCCAGTGCATGTACTTTCGTCCCTTCATGTTCGCCACGGCTCTCCTCCGAGTCTCTGCCACGACCCTCTCGCCCTTTACCACGCTGCCCATGCCTCCCGCTCTTCTTCGTCCCTTGCTCCCCCGTCTTTCCTGTCCAGGATGACGACTTTTATTTCCTGACACCAGTCATGGGTCCACTGGCCACCTTCTCCGAGTCGACAGATTACCATTCAACCATTGGTACCGATTTTTTCGCCAAGATACTCCCCCACCACTCTATGCCAGATGAGGCCTTGACACTCCAAATTTAGGTCCGTTCTCGTCCCTACCTCTCAAGTTTCTTTCTCTTCTGCCCCCATCGCACACGTGACCCATAAGATACTGCTGGACAAGAGCGCTTCTCATCCCTTTCTTCTACATTTTCAGTTCCCAGATACTCAGTACTCAGCTTCGACGTCGATCAGCCCGTGAGGCTGCCAGTGCACGCTCTCGACCTCTAATGGTCGGAGGTTTGCGTGTGCAGACCGAACAGCGATGAGGAAATGTAAGAATACTATCTTGTCGTGGTTGGAAAGGCGGATCCAGTGCCCAGCCGAACAGACTTTGCCGTCTCAGAAGAGGCTACTTTGGGTTTAATTTACGAATTTGTTCCCGCTGCCGCGACTCCCAACTTGTAGGACGAACGAGACATGGTGCGTACCCAAGGATGTAACCTAATCGATATAACCCTCGTTGAGAGACCCACTCCACAGCCGTCCACCCTGCCGACTCCTGTGCTGACAAGAGCGACGACGGAGAGAACTCAGTGCCCACATTTACGATCCCTGCACGCACATTCTCGATCGACGTTCACGCTCACCATCATTGGCACTCATCCAAACCGCGCTCCCTGCACCTCGCTACTCAGCCTCGCGCTGCCCAACGACACTGAATTTGACACCTACAGGCTTCACCGTCTTTCCATGCGATCGCCACTTCCCATCTCCGATGGCTACGAAGCATGTCATTCCGTCTTCTTCTCTCCGATTTCTTACTTGCGCTTGCCTTTGTCCTGCCCGTCACTCCACAGTCGCAAACTGTATAGGTCGTTCTCAAGCGTCGACGATGTCAATCTCAACGGCGTCAACCTCAATTGCGACCACAATCACGCCCGCGCGATACACGAATAGCACAGAAACCCGACCGTGCTTGCCACGCAGCGCCGGCCCCAAGCCTCTCTTTACTAACGGCCAAAACGAGCGCTAGCATGTCACAGGTATTTATGTATTTAGCCCCCGGGTCGTGATGCGGTGGGAATGGGAAGAGGCTCAGGCAACGGGCCTAATCTTATTGGTAACGGCAGAACTGTTCATCTTTGTGACGCTATGATTTGGAGGAAGACGTTTTTGCCTGAGTGCTGTTCGTCGTGAGACCAGGCAGAAGACGAAATGTTTAGTATTTACCATACCACGGCACCCATCTTTATGCTTACTTTACTTTTACTATGACGATAGAAGACTTTATATACTAGTAATTGTCTCAGTGTACAAGAGAGACAACAGATTGATTACTGGTATGGCAAGTCTTGCGTGTTGGAGCGTTGGCGATGTGACAACTCGGAAGCGGAACTTGAAGTTGGTGGAGTCGATGACGACCAACACGCGCGCGATTCGATGAATGACTGGAGGGTGGAACCCGAGAATGAGGCGCTCGTCCGAGAACTGCTGAGTTCTTCACGAGGCCCCCGCTCCGTTCAAGTTCTTACACAGGTCAGGCCCCACGTTTTTGTGACTGTGCCCACACTCACCTTCAGGTAGCATCATATTATGATAGAACTACGGACTTTTGAGCATTTGTGCAATTGAGGCGATGACGCGGACGGCGCTCTTCTGCCATAATGCCAGTGTCCTTACAGTCATTATCTGACCTTCACCTCGACTACCGGTTGTCTCAGACCTTAGGATATTCTGCGTGTGAAGCCCAAAAGGCCACACGTTTTATCCAATCCAACAACGGTGTGCTAGTGGTCGCAGGTCACAGGTTCACATCCTCAGCTGTTACTCAACCTCAACTTCTTTCCGAGTCAGACCCCATCCAAGCAGCCTTTGTCCCGTGCCACCATGGTTAGTATCTCGCCATATCCGACGGGTCTCAACACACCATCGAGCTATATTCCTTAAATAATCTCTCAGACATGGTCCTGCGCCTGTACAGTGGGTCTTTAAAGCAGCGCGCAAAGATACTAAGCCCCTGTGCGATTCTAAATTTCTCGACTTCCGCTACAGCTAGTGCGCGCCAAGTCCACCTGGGAGCCCATACTGTAATGGTTACAGAAGGTGGTACGGACGTGTTAAGGATTTCGGGTGAAAGCGGACTTGCCGCGATGTTGAATGGGCTCTAGTGGATGGATGCTGTACGCAGATACGCAGAAGTATCTCCCAGATCAGTTTCCAACCAAGAAATACACCCAAGTCTGGGACAGTAACGCAGCGTGATGTCAATTTACAACATGCGCACGCAACGGCGTCCACCCGAATGGGCCATGTCCGGGCTCTGGCTCTGAACGCACCGAAATACCATGATGTCGCTACATCACAGTGCACGTGAATCATGCATGCACCTGGGCCGGGGATCAAGTGATGGCGATCAGGAAACAGTTCAAGTACATGGTGAACGATGGCCTAGCTCCAAATCTATTAGCCTCTATTCTGGACAACGGTATTATACAATTGAATCTGAACAAGTGCGAAACCTGGTGGGTGTTAAGAAGAATGCTCGGTGGTGAGTAAATGACGCACAAGGTGAATGGGTAGAGAGCGGTTATCAATCAATCCAACTAGTACTTTCTTCGCCAGTGAGAAACAACCACAGGACGACCGAAGAACTGCCGTCCAGATACGAACGATCGAATGGCTTCCGGGACACTGGCAGGTCCCAATCGCTCGAGGTCCGGCAGGAAAAGAGTTTGCATGGCGGGTAACACTCCAGCAACCCTTTCCCCGACGAGCTCCCGCAGAGCAGGCGCGATACATCGCACAATTACATGGGACAGATAAAGGCTCTTCACAGAGGTAAATGGGCGTAAAAGTTCCAGCCAATGGTTTCTCTCGGCTTGGATGTCTCGCCAACTTGAATCACTTGAATCATATTCGTCGCAGATGTAGAGGTGCTCCACGGTGGCACTGAAAGCCTGAAAGACGGACGAGGTACAAACCTGCGCCACAGATAAAACTGGCCAATTTACGACATCATATGAGATTGCCAGTCCTTTTTCATATGACCGCCCAAGGTTGAGACGAACGCGCCAGTCGTGAAAGTCCACATGTGCAACGCCGTTATGTGCGTTGAGCTTTGGTGAGCGATTGATGAACTGGACAAGTTGGGCAGTGTCGGGGATCAATTCGTCGATAAGGTATATTGTTAAGCGGTCCAGTAGAGGGGTATCAATCCGAACCACGAGATCCTCCAAATATTCGCTGACCCCACCAAACTCCAACTGGGTAAGAGCGGGGAGGAGTGTGCGTGTCGGTGGAGGCAGAGGTCGGTGTTCCCGGTCAGGGAAAGATTCAAAGGATTCGAAATAAAGGATAAGTCTTTCAAGCCTGGTCAACGCGGAGAAGCATGAGACCATCGACTCGGGTGAAATATATCCGAAATGGGAAATTTCAAAAAGTTGAAGATCGATAAGGTGAGCGGCAGAGAGAAGTAGTTTTGGCAATCCCGGGAATGGAATGTGAGCCAAATAAAGGATTTGCAGACACGGGATCGATCCACCCAAGAACGAGTCGGGATCGACAGACGCTGTTTCACCGTTGGACCCAAGACACAGGCCTGTCAGAACAGGGAATGGCTTGTGCATTGCTTCCAGGATTTCTTCCATTTGCGAAATCGGAACACCACAAAGACCGATGTGGCATATGCGGTTGTTCTGTTCCAAGGCCGTAGCGACGTTGTCCATGCCCCATTCTCTTTGCCATTCCTCGTCATATTGCGCTAGGACGACAGGTAAAGCTGGCCATTTATCCAGCTTCTCCCTCACAGGTTTTGCAGGATGACAATGAATTCGTAGATTCAGGCGAAGTGGCGACTCGAGGACAATGTTTCGCCATTTCCGACAAACGTGCACCAGCGTACACCATGCCTCTACTCCTTCATATTTTCGTTTCGGATCCACATAAAGATCGAATATTTCCAGGAGAACCTCCTCGGGGAGTATGTCTATCGTCACCTGGCCTATATCACATTCAGTAGTTGTTGCAAGGTGAACTAAACAAACACGTACATGGCTTCTTCTCTGCAGAAATATGCACATTGCCTTTAGTCTCGGGCTCCTTAGGAGCCATCTGTCGGAATCGACCACCAAAGGGAACCCAGAAACAAAGAGAGGGTGGCGATGCTAACTTGATGGGGGTGTGGGAAAGTGTGACGATGAAGAGCTGTCGAGTAGGGAAATTCACAATGTCAAAGTGTGGGGGGAAGACAACCGCTTACGATATATGCGGTCCGTGCGGTCCGGTATTGGAGTTGCTTTCCGCTAGCTACACTACAGTACGCTGTTCTCATCCATTCTTATTCGCCTCCGCTCTCCTCCAAGTCTCGGCCGCGACCCTCTCGACGATTACCCTTTTGTCCACGCCATCTGTCCACGCCTTGCCACCCGCATTTATTCACTTGCCCCCCTTTCTTCCAATTTTTTCGCCGAGATACTCCCCAACCAATTTATGTCAGAGGAGTCTCTGACGCTCCAAATATACTCTTGGACAAGAGCGCCTGCCATCCCTTTCTTCTACATTTTCCGTGCCGTGGATGCCTAAATCCTCAGCTTCGTCGTCAATCAGCCCATGATGCTGCACGGCGCACGCTATCGACCGCCAATGGTCCGGGTTTGTGCGTGCAGACGCAACTGCGAGAGGAAATTTAAGAATACCGACTCGTATTGGTTGGAGGGCTTTCCAGCGGGAAGAGTGGTGCTGTCAGTGGTGAGGTGCACACCGAATCTCTTGTTATATGGCTCGCGTTGTTTCTCTTGCTGTCGGGACTCACAACTTGTAGGCTGGTGATACCAGAGGACGAGCGGGACCGGATACGTAATTCCTCTCCAGTGGATATCATCTTGTTGAAAGACCCACTCTGCGGTCGTTCACCCTGCCGTGTCCGATGCTGACAAGAGCGATATCGATCCCGACGGAGAGAACTCAAACCGCACTCCACACACCTCGCAAGTCACAACTCAGCTTCGCGCCGCCCACACACAGGGTTAATTTTACACATACTGGATTCACCGCCCTTCCGCCACATCCATCTCCGAGACATATCATTTCGCGTTCTCCCCGCTTTCTCACTCGCCCTCGCCTCTGTCCTAGCCTTCGCACCACAATCTCGAACTGTTCAGCTTTCTCTCAATGTTGACGATGCCAACCTCAACGGCGTCAACCTCAACGATCATGCCCGGGCGATACACAAATGATTGTGCACATCGGCACAGAAAAACGATCGGGCTCGGGCTCGGGCTCGGGCGCCGGCATGTCGCAAGTATTGGTGCATGCCATCCGCCGGGTCGTGAGTGGTGGGAATTGGAAGAGGCTCATGCGATGGGCCCAATCTTGTCAGAAACGGTAGCACTGTCCATATTGGTGACGCTATGAGCCTATGACTGGGGGAAGAAGGAGGCTTAGCCCTAGTGCCTTTCCGGATGTTTCTCATTATTCATGGTACCTGCTGTATGGCTATCCTTACTTCAATTTCACTATGGTTGTAGAAGACTCCTTAGACTACTTAGTAATTGTCTCAGTAGAGGAGAAACAACGGATTGATTGCTGGTACAGCAAGTCTGCCACCCCCTTTGAAAGTACTCATCGCCATTCTTACCTTCTCACTCATCTGAGACGTGCAAACATTCTTTTTTGTCTTCATCCAATCCATTAGTGTCCAGAGTTTTCAGTTTCAGGCACGGAGAGCGGCCGTACGGCTCTCGGCGGGTGGATTTGCCTATTTCAGTAAGCTGCCGTCACTATAAGCCGCCTTCAGCCGTTGTCCACCGTCACCCTTCTCTCGAACACAACACCCTGATCAGACTTACTCGAGCTTACTCACCCAAACTCTCACCCTCGTATTCTGACGACTGCCACTGGACATCACGTCATGAGCTCTGCTTCAGATCTCGAATCCGGACAAGGCGCCCAGTCTCAGGCTGCACCGAGTGCTGGTGTGTTTTTCTCTCTTTCTTATCACTGTCCTCTCGGCCAGAAGTGTTAATGGATCACGAGGAAGGTGTTGGAGGAAGCGATTCCGCACAGCCGGTTGTCCCACAAATTGAGACCCTGGATGAGACTTCTTCTTCCGCTTGCGGTTGTATCCCGAGCGGAGTATTTCGTCCTTTACTTCGATGCGTGGCGGAAGCAACATCGACCACTCCCAACGCAATGTCAGTGATCAGTCAACACAGACGGGACAAGGTTCGGGTCAGGCAGAGCACAGAATCGTGCGTATTTCCTCACAATTGTAGAGGTCTCAATGACCTGACGAATATCAATATAGCCGTGCCTAGTAATCCGACTTTTGACTCCGGTCCTCGCAAAACCACATCTGACCCCAAATCTCAAGACCCACGCATGATTGGGGACTTCGACGGTAGTGCCAACGAATTCTGGAAACTCTTCACAGGTGAAGCAAAGAGCCACGATGACGCCCGGATCGGTACCCTCAAAGAGGGAATGGACAGTGCCCTTATATTTGTTCGTTCATATTTTGTCTGTGCCATTACCGACTTGGTTGTGTTGACACTGGTCCCACAGGCTGGTTATTTTCTGCCGCTCTCACAGCATTCGTGGTCGATAGCAAACAAACCTGAAACCAAGCCCGCTGATGAAACCGTCTATTATCTCCGACAAACTCTACCATCCTCTCTCAGATCTCGTCCAACTATCCTCAATGCCCCACAGGTGCCATTCCTCCCACCCCACCACCTCCTTTCCCTCAATTCAGTCCATGGCATCTGACGTCCGCGTTAATGTTTTCTGGTTCATGGCCCTCGCATTTAGCCTTCTGGCGGCACTCCTGGCGATCCTGTTCAGCAATGGGTCCGCAAGTATATGGCCGTCTTCCAACGGTACGGCGATCCTTTGAAAAGTTCTCGAGTTCGGCAATATCTGTACGAAGGATGCGAAAAGTGGTACATGCCGAGGGTGGCCGAGGCTGTCCCTGGATTTCTCCACCTATCCCTTTTCCTATTCTTCGCCGGGCTTGGCGACTCGCTACTAAGCATCAATACAAAAGTTGCTCTAAGTAACATTGTTCCCATCGGCATCAGCGGCCTGCTGTACATTTTCACGACATTTGCGCCCATCATATATCCGCAATCGCCCTACCAGAATTCATTTTCCGGAATTTTCTGGTATTTGTTCCAAAAGTTGCGCGTCCGGAGATTCAGGGATCGCAGATCCGGTGGACAAATGAATCCTGTGAGCACGAATATGGCACAGGGACAGATGCAGCTTTCGATGGAAGAGACAGAGGCACGCAAGGACCGAGACGAACGGGCAATTCGATGGATGATCGACAATCTGACGGAAGATGCGGAAATGGAAAGGTTTTTGTCAGCTATGCCTGGCTCGTTTAACACGGACTGGGGCGCGGACGTCTGGAAGAGGGTGGGCGAACACCACGAGAATGAGGACCAAATCCAGGGTGAACTTATTGCGGGACCGCAAAGGGATACGACAGCTCACCGACCCTCATCCTCTTGGAGCATCCGCAGCGCCCTTACGCCAATCATTCACCTGGTTAGGAAACCCGCTCCCCGTCATCACCCTGCCCATGCAACGACACCCTCACCTGTACCACATCCACCTAATGTTCACCATTACTCTATCACTGTGCATAACCAAGGAGAGAATGTTGTGCACGAGCTAAGCACCCGTGTCGCCCGCTCTTTAGAGATATGCAAGAACCGTGGACTTTTCGCAAAACAACGAAGATTTGTGGCGGAAGCGTACGCGTGCTTGTATCGAGACCACTGTATCACTTGTATTCTGTGCCAACGCAGATCTTGCCTGGTTTGGAGGCATTTCAAAGCTGCTTGGAGATATTGGTCGGTTTGAAAAGATACGGGAATTGTCGTTGGCGGGAACGGACGAGTTGTTTGTGATGCGCTGGACCTGCCTTTCACTCGTGGCCATTCGACCGATTCTGGCAGACAGCCACGGAGTGCAGCATTGGGCAAGACAGACAATGGAATCGTTTGCAACAGCAGATGAGACTGGCAACGACGACGCCCTGGTAACTTTTCAGAAGATCAACGAGACCATCCAGAAAGCAAGCCATTATCTATTCCAATTATTTGGCACGCTGTGGGGGACAGAAGACCTGACAGAAGAAGTAATAGAAATCCTCCGTGGCTGCGAATCTCAGATCTCAGAGCTAGAGCAAATCAATATCGAAGCTGACCGCCTTGCAACGGCAGATCGTGGGATATTTTACGTACAAAATGCCATTTACCGCGAATCTGATCAAATCATTTCCCAATTTCCTGGGGTTCTCGACGACTTCGACCCCCGTTTTAGCCCGCCCATCCCCTTCAGCCGCTTTATCGAACTGTCCAACGATCCTCGTAAACTGCAATTTATATGCCCCGCGAAGACACTCAAGACCATGTGTTCTCCTGCCCTGACACTCCGTAATATTCTTGGAGGACAAAGGGATACCGATGCATACAAAGAGCTGCTGAAGAATCTGTGCGAATTCCAATATTGGCAGGGAGATGAGATGCGGCAACAGTTGTGGCGTCTGCAGGATTTACGTGATGGAGGCGGGCTTGGCTTTACAGTCGAGCTTTTCTTCCTTGCCCTCTCGCAGCTGTTATCCACACCTTCATCGAGGAATTCCCACTCTGCGCTATACACAGGCACGTTTCGGGCCATTACGTCTGACTGGAGAAAGCACAAAGACGCCCTTGGAACCCAAAATCTTCCTCTCTATATCGTCATCTCACGTCGCGATGCGTTTGCTGACCAATACCCTGATTATATTGTCGACGAGTTATTGTTATTGCTAGGCAACATTTTCGAAGGACAGACAGGCCCACATATCGACAGAGCAAGGGAACTGTTTGGACCCGAATTCTATGACCCTAGTGGGTTTAGAGAAAGGGTGTTGAGGGTCCTCACCTCGGGGCAGGCATAATCACTGACATCTTAACATTTCCATTCGGTATTCAGCATTCTCTACAGCCATCACATCTGACGATATATTTTATGGCTTCATGTACAGTAGGATGCACCTTATTGTTCTCCGCAGAGTGCAAGCTGATGAAGTTCAGTTGTAATAAATGACGATTTATCACCGAGTCTATCGGCGTTGAGATCGTTGAGATCTGACCCTCTTTTTTTGTCAATCCAGAAAATCAAATCTTCCTTTTTCTTAGGGGTTACTAAAATATGATATATACTGTACATCCCACCACTAGTTTCTTACCTACGAAACAAACAAAAAAAGTTGACGGAAACTTAGCAACGCTGCGGCCTCGCGATGGCCCATCCTACTATAACTCAAGGTTTGGAATTTGCACGTTCATCGCGCAGCTCCGCGGCGAGCCGATCGTTATTCTCCTGCGAAGTAGAAGTGGCAGCGGCAGGCTTGCTACAGAGATTAATGTGTCCGGATGTCTAGAGGATTCTGCACATCGGCAGGCAATAGGGCACTGGGTGTATGACGACGCCGACGCCGAGGTGGACAACGCAATGAAGTGGCGCTATGACTGGCGATATGAAATACGGAGAGTGGGTGGACTGTAATACAGTACGTGCGCCATCTTGGAGCATGTCATCCGTGGCCGTGGTTAGACCTTGTCCTGAGAGGATGAGACTAGGAGGGGACTGGACGAAAACTGCACTGAAGGAGACGGCCCGGTTCGTGCGAGACCAGTTTGAGCGAGACAATTGTTCCTGAGAAGGATTCGTTGTGGTGTGAAGGAGGCTCTATTGAGGACGTCGCTACGAAAAGATGTCGCCTTTCCGCTAGTGCTCGCCAGTGCCACCTACCATGGAAGCCCATAAGAGTTGCAGAGGGTAGGGCGAACGTGTTTAGGATTTTGAGTGGGAGCGGACTTGCCGCGATGCTGAATTGACGCTAATGGATGGTCGCTGTACACCTGTATCGGCCACGAGCAGAAGTGTCTCCCAGATCAGTTTCTGACTAAGAAATACACCCGAGTTTGAGACAGTAACGCAGTGTGATGTTCAATTTTCAGCACGCAACGGCGTCCACCTGAATGAGTTGTGTCCGGGCTCTGAACGCACCGAAATATCGCGATGCCGAGACATCACAGTACTGTGATCCTGGGAATCGAGTGACGGCGACCAGAAAGCAATTCAAGCACATGATGAACGATTGCATAGTTCCAAATCTATTAAGCCCTATTTTGAACAACGATATCATACAATTGAACCTGAACAGGAGCGAACGCTGGTGAGTGTTAAGAAGAACGCAGGGTGGTTAGTAAATGACGCAAAAGGTAAATGGGTAGAGAGCGGTGATCAATCAATCCGGCGACTTTCATTCCCAATGAGAAATAGCTACGGGATGACTGGAGGCGTGCCGCCCAGATACGAACGACCCAATGACTTGGACAGGTCCTGATAGGCTGAGGTCCTCCAAGAAAATAGTTTGCAGGGCGGGTAACACTCCAGCCGCCCTTTCCCCGATGAGCTCCTGAAAAGCAGGGGCGATACGTGGCACAATTACCGGAGAGAGGTACAGGCTCTTCACAGAAGTAAATAGACGTAAAAGATCCAGCCAACGGTTGATCTCGACTTGGATGTCCCATCGCCAATATTTATAAGCGTAAATGTAGAGGCGTTCTACGGTGGCACTAAAAGCCTGAGAGAGGAACGTACAAACCTGCACCACAGATGAAACCTGCGAATCTTCCACTTCATATGAGATTCTCAGCCCCTTTTCACACCCCTCCCCAAAACTGAGATGAAAGTCCAGGTCGCGAAATTCCACACATGCTTCGTTATGTGCGTTGAGCTTTGGTGAGCGATTGATGAACTGGGCAAGTTGGGGGGTGTCGGAATGAATTGGTGGAAAAGGGATATTGTTAAGTGGTCCAGTAGAGGGGTATCGATCCGAACCACGAGATCCTCCAAATATTCGCTGACCCACCAAACTGCAACTGGGTAAGAGCGGGGAGGAGTGTGCGTGT
>WTXE01000207.1:0-48418 GCA_022496225.1 Russula aff. rugulosa BPL654 | reverse complement strand
TTCAAAAGGCTGTATTTGTCTGTAGTCGCGTTTGTTCCATTATATACGTAACGTGCAAAACTAGCTACACATCAGAGATCCTTTCAAAAAACTGCTTTACGGTCCCAGAAAGTACCTCCGGAAGAGACTCTACGTCACGTAATACCACGTAGTAATCGAACGGGAACGTATCCAAGTATCGCTGCATTTGTAACTCCATGCGTCCATCCACGTTCTTATACGCCACCTGTTGCATTGAGAGAATCGAATTTTGAGTGGCATCCATCCCGCTAGATTCTAACCCGCAGTGGATGAAGCCGCATTTGAGTGTAAAGAGTCTACTATGACGAAGACCATCATGACGCGTTGCTCTTGTGCTCGGCGCAAGCAGCGCGAAGCTTTTCGTGGTTCTGGCAAAGTCCATCCGAGATGATAATCTCGAGCTGCCATAGGTCCCCGGCCGATGAGGAGTTTGTAGAACGGCGTTCACGGGCGCCTCGAGTATTCCGAGGCTCGCATCGACCAAAGCTAGCACGTCCGTTGCCTTCTGATTGAAGGTAAACGCGGTCATTACTCGTATCGCGGCTTGGTCAGTCAGCGGCCCGTCATCAAACCCGTGCAGTAAATCCACCGTCTCGCCAAACTTTGCAATGCCGATATCCCCGACCTCAAGTCTAGTGAGAGCTTTAGATACGAGTGCAAGTGTCTCATATGCGAGATGAATTGAGTGCGATTCAGCCATCGAGCGAGAGTCATCAAGGACAAGGAAAACCTGGTATTCTCTCTGACTTGGACGGGTGCGCTTGAGCCAGATCTTGTCCTTCGTGTACTCGCTCGCAATATAGGGGATGATCTTTTTCATGTTCAGCCGTTTTCCAGAACGGTAGTCCCCTTGAGTCTCGTGGCCAAAGTAGGCTCGAGGATAAGGCGTAGTTGTTCGCACAGAGCATACGACAGATCTTGCGTTAAGGACTCGTATAGACGCCAGAGATTTTGAGCGCCTTCGGGAGGTTGTCCATCGGCTTGCCATTGACGGAGGGTGAGCTCAACGTGCTCGCTTTGCTGCACCTCGTCGTCATCTTCTACCATTCGTGCATCGCGCTCTGTGGGAAAGTCGGCTCCGTACGATGGTCGTTGAGAGGGTACCTGGTTTTGTGGCAGTGGCCCTGGGGTCTCCTCCTGGAGCGGCCGTTCTGGGGGCTCAGAGGGAAGTAGTGGTGGCGGTATAAGTCCATGCTGGGGTGTTGGGTATTCTTGATCATCAACGTCCATCTGGATCGCATTATTGGACCCATCAACATCATCCTTGAGCTGCAGTTCGCTAAGCTTTGCTACTTCCTCAGCTCCCGCGGGGCCGAGTGCTTGCATGTCATGATCAACATCGTTTTCGTGGAGGTACTGCAGGTGTGATGATTTGAGATCTACCATTGCCTGCTCGGCTGTGGCGGAGTCGTTTTCAAGGATTTCGTTAGAGTGCCTTATGGTCTCTTTAAAGGCATCTCCGAGACTACGTGCGTTGTCGTTGGGTACGCTTTGAGGGACTTTGTCGAGGGATGGTGTCGTGCCGGCCTCGGTGCTGGCATTGGCACTACCACCACCCGCTTTTTCTACAGTCGTTTTCTCGAGTTGCTCGTCGCGAGCCATGCTGAATAAGCACGTTTCAGAAGAACAGAAAGGCGGAAAGAGAAGAATGGACAAACATTTCGTCACCTCTAGCCTCCTCACTCATACCAGCGGCCTTCGCGCCCACAGCCGTCCCTGATGGACGTTCCGAAGAGTCTTCACGAAAGTTGGAGTCTAAAGAACTGTCAGGGACATCATTATTGCTGGTTCCATCCCCTGTTCGCACGTCGGGTTGCATGATGACATCCTCTTCAGGGTAGGAATCGTCTTGCCCGGCCTCCGTCTTGTCTCCTTCCTGACGTTGGCCATCTAAACTCTCCTCGTTGGTGGCATTATCCATGGGCTGAGATGCCTCAGGAGAGGATTCTGTTTGCGGCTCATCTTCACCCGTCGGGGAGTCAGGTAGGTCTGGTTCATCTCCGAACTTCTTATCATCCACGTCCTCGACAGGATCTTGTGGCATTGTATCTTCGTCCATCTCGAGTCCATCGGGAAGATCAAGAACGTCTGAATCTTGTACGAAGTCATCAAGCGGCGCTCCGCTGTCCCCAGGAGCCTCCTCTCCGTTCTCTTCTTCGGCCTCATCTCCGGGCATAGCCTCGTCTCGGGTCTCCCCGTCGTCATGATTCTTCTCCGGAGATTGATGGTCATCTTTTGGACGTTCCTTCTCTTTAGCAACCATTTCGGTGTTAGCGGAAGCTTTGCTTGGTTGGTCTTCGCTCGTTTTTCCTTGTTTGCCATCATCTTGAGTCCCCGTCTCATCGCCCCAGAGCTTCTCGTCAATGGCGTCCGGATCTCCAACATCTAGATCACCTAGCGTCTCCTCTGGACCCTCCTCATCTTCGTTGGTAGGCTCCTCCTCCTCGGAACAGCTCTCTGGTAGGCTCTCGAGCTCGCCTTGGAAGTCGTCGCCGACTTCGATAGCATCATCACCGTCTTCATCGCCTTCGTCTCTCTTCCCTTGCGACTCGCCATTCTCATCCCTCAAGCCCTCTACCTGACTCTCGTCTTCAATCTCCTTATTTACGCTCTCCTTTCCTTCACCATCACCCAAACCTACCCCAGCAGGGCCGCTTTCGTCTTTTGTACCTCCCTCCCCTGACTCTTCGCCGTCAGGTGGTTTGCAGAAGCCATTCGTTGCAATGTTGAGCATCACAGAACAGGCTGTGAGTTGAAGCTTGAATAGACTATTCACCCATCTTGCCATGCAGAGGAGATGTTCTTCGACAAGAAGCGTATATCGTTGTACGAAGGGGAGTAATCGTGAGACATTCGTCCTGAGCTCCTCAAGTGGACGCCCCGCCAGCCGGTTGATCAAAGAATGCATGAGAGCAACTTTCGAGTCAACATGGAGAAGATCTCCGACTCTGATAAGAGTGTATGACGTGTCCTTGAGATAACTATCTTGGCTTGGGATTAAGAATTGATCTTCTGCTGGTATAACAGAATGGACAGATTGTATGGATTTGAGGAGAGCTTCGATAACTTGGTCAGAGCCTGGGTCTGATGGGTCCGATAACTGATTTCCGTGGAGGGTATGCAGTATCTGCGACGCCAGCCAATCCCTCAGAGGTGAGATAATAAGCCTTAACTGCGGGTGGTTTTTTTCCCATTCATAAAAGAGATTCTGGGAATCCGTGATATGACGCTGGGCGAGAACCACCGTATCATGCTCATCTACCAATGAAGGTTCAATACAGGGGATAGGCTCTGAGACTCATACAACGAACCTCGCAGGAGAATGGGCAGCTCTGCGTCTTTCAAGTTTATTACTATTGACCGTAGCGCGTTCCGGGATTCTTGGGCGGAAGAAAGCAACGTTTCTGCACTCTCTAGGAATGAAGCAGGCACAGGTGATGCCCCCGGTAGGTCCCCAAAATCCTTGATCTTGTGTATGGTCTCGGAGATGGCGTGACACATTCTAGTCACAACTTCCGCGGTGTTTAGGACAGTGTCCAAGACAGTAGGACCCCAGGACGAAATTCCCGAGGATTGATTTAACGACCTCAGTCGCTGTGAGATACATTTTAACCTCGCGTAATCGTTTAAGTAGATCGCCAGCCTTAATAGAAAATCCGATTTTCATCAGTAGGAGAATAACAGCTCCAGGGGACGACTTACTTGGATCTGCAGCTGAGTGACACGGATAAAGCGGACTCCAGTAACATGATGGAGCGCTGGAGCTCTCGTGTAGAGACATCACCATGGTGGCCGACCAGCGCGGCTCTCAACATGGGGAGCAGACCCTCCAATCGAACCAAATGTTTCTCTGAGTTCTGCACATCCGCAAAGCTATCTGCTCCGATGACCGGGAAAGGTTGTTCTCTGAGCCATCGATCGTTCTTCTGCCGCAGTAGTATAGTTGACTGGACTTTCGTCGCAAGGCCAATCCGTTTGAATTCTTTGGCGAAGTCACTCCAGGCCTTCCGCTTGCGCACCAAGAGAGCTTTCCAAAGCTTCTCCTTACGTTCGGCCGGGGCTCCAGCTGGAAGGTTGACTGAGGCCAGCTCTTTGGCGGTAGAAGTCACTTGTTCCATCAGGCTATCCAAGTCGTGCGATGGTCTGGATTTGATGAAAGCTTCAATACGGGAGGTTATCAGCGAATCGAATCTCATGTACGTCTTGCTTAGATCTCGTAAGTGAGCTGGGCCATCGCCCGACGTCACGTGACTGATTAGGATCGTGCTGTCAACAGTTCTGGGAAATTGGGGGAGGGGGAGGCGAGCGTCTGATCCTATCCCTGTGTCAGACACTGGCACTGGCCGGAGGAGATCATTGACGGGTTGACGCAGGATATCCCGATATTTGCGGATGGCTTTGTACAGTTGATGGTGTGTCTTTTTGGCACTAGCCTTGAGGGCTTGGACATTGACGTCCTTCCAGCTGGCAATCTTGATAAAACCTTGAATCTCTTCCGAGACGGCTTTTTCTTGTGATGTGAGTGATGACGTAATTGAAGAGACAAATTGCGAGTAGTAAGCCTGGGTCGAGTGTATGATGCGTTGAACGCGACGTATTGGCTCTCCTGCAGGTTCAGACTTCGTGAGAATGAGGTGTTGCAAAAAGGGTCCAAAGCTTCGCAGAAGATCTAAGCGCCGTGAGAATTGCCCAAGAGGACTCGACTTCAGGAAACCATCCAGGAGAGGAACAAGCTGATCGAAGTAATCATCCAAGCTGTCTAAACAGCTACGGTCCACGATATCCAGAGGGCCTCGGACAACAGCGTCATATAGGCGGAACCACCACTCTGACACCCCTTCCTCAAAGGCGATCGCCTGTGTCCGGAGAAGGCCACGCCATGATGATAGTTCCAGTCGTCGCCAGAAGATAACCAGGTCGGTTATTGCACTTCTATGCTTCTTCAGAGTAGTTGCTTGACTAGCGTACATTTCCCAGTCGTCAGTTTGAAGAAGTAACTGCTCTATGAGCGTGAGAACCTTCGCCACAGGACTCTGGATGCTGAGGGAAAGTATTTGTGTGCAACGGTCTTTTAGGTGCTGTAGAACCATTTGGTCTGGCCATTCCTGGATGAGATGATCAAGTCCCTGTTTAAGTGATTCAACGACAGTGGCTGCTCTTCGTATCTCTGGCGCATTCGAGTCAACATAGAAGTTATAGGGGCGCACAACCTCCATGCCATTAGGAT
The DNA here is from genome assembly GCA_022496225.1 of Russula aff. rugulosa BPL654. Lineage (NCBI taxonomy): Eukaryota > Fungi > Basidiomycota > Agaricomycetes > Russulales > Russulaceae > Russula > Russula aff. rugulosa BPL654. The sequence continues at coordinate 43,170 of WTXE01000207.1, read as the reverse complement.
GGTTAAGGTTTCGTAGGGAAGCAGTGAGAAGGGAGACTTGGTGAGTAAAGGCATGGTCGTCTAGGGTTTCTGGGAGGCTTTTTTGGTATTTGTCCAGGATGGATGGCAGAAGCGCCGCGCGAAGGTCAGAAAGGTGTGTTTGAGGGTCCAACAAATGGCTTTCAGGTGACATGATGCGAAGGTGGAGAAGCATGAGGCTGCTCGCATAAGATTTGTCCGGTGGAAAAGATTGTCGGGCTATATGACTGGGGCCAATCTCTTGGTCAGGATCCGAGTCGAAGAGTGATTCATAATCAGGGAATAGCTCCATAAAATCCTCTTCCTCCAACTCCGACTCGTTTCTGGCACTGTGGGCAATCCCGCTCGTGCGATATAGCGACTGCGACGCAACGTCTGCCTCTTCCTGCTTCTTCTGGTCGATGAGCCAAAGCCTTGAAGCCCGCTCATACACGCTTTCTATGACACCAATACGAGGGTCGATTCCCAGTTCGACTTCGAAGGCAACCGCAGTTAATACGAGTAATATGGATTTGAATGGACTCGTTTCGACGGCACGAAGGTCTCCTCTGATATCAGCGTCAATCAGTGCGGGTACTCCTCCCACGGAAGGGAAAACCGTGAGAGCGCGCGACAGTTCTTCAATAGCCTCTGCTTCGTGGCACTCAGAAGCATGGGCGACGAGGCGGAGACCAAGTCGTATGTAGAGTAAGGCCGACCGCAATGGTCTGCTGATATCGTCGAACTCCGGATAGGCGCTTCCCAAGCGTTGATGAAACCTTGCAATAGACTCTTGGATGACATGCTCACTTGCTGAGGCTTCTGGAATGTTCGCGTAAAATGAGTCGACGAGATGATTCAGTCGTGTCTCTGGGATAACCTTGAGCATAAAATGTGAAACCTCGGACCAAAATTCTCGGAGACGGAAAATATCGCGTCCAGCCATCCGGGGTAAGTGGGGTAAGTTATGTGCGCGTTCCCGAACGTGTCGTATCTGCTCGTCGAGGTAATTTATCGTCCCGTTGGTCATATTTCCGCTAATACGGCGCTCCAGGTTGACCTCAAGCTCCAATTCGTGAGAGAGGGAAGCAAGTTCTGCGCCCCAGAATTCCGACCTAAAACTTTGCAAGGCCGCTGGATCCAATGGCGTATCTGGAATGTATAAATCTAAGAAGAAGCGGGAAAGCGAGATCCAGCCAAGGCCAAGGTTTCTAAGGATCACAGAACGAGATTTGTCGCGGCTTATTTGAGCTATTGGGCCACTGAAGAGGCGATCGACGGACAGAACAACCCATGGGTATGACGAGCGTCTCAGCAAGGGTAGGAGACCAGCGAATGACTGAGAATCACGATAGGCTCCTTGCAAATCTTTGAGTGTGGATTCATCGAAAGATTGATGAAAGCAGGACGCGAGCTGAGCACATGTCAGGTGGTATATCGCGTAGTTCATATGGAAGATTCCCTACCAGTAACAATGCTTTACGGAGAAGGGTTGTCATATCTTCGATCCGGGTCGAGCCTTGGTTTCCAGAGACGGTGAAAAGACGCGAGTGATGCTCAAGGGCCATTTGATGAGCGCTGACTGATTGCATTGTGACCCCGTGCAAATCACTAATAACATGTTAGAGTAGTCGAAGTCGGAATATCACTCATCTCACCAGGCTTGGATTGTCGTCGAGAGGCCTGTTGGTTGAAAGAGGGTGGATGGTCCACCGGAGTCACCATGCTCCCACAGAGCTTGCAACCATGATCCGAAAGCTGACAGTATTGTACCAGCCTCGGTAGCTGTGGAGGAATCTGTCAAAGACAAGGAATTTAAAGAATACCAGGACTAACATTTCCCGGCCTGCACCGTTAATGTGGCATGTCGATAAGGAATAAACCGTTGCAGCGACATACGATGTTCCGAACACGCCAGATTGATGATTTGGTCGAGAACCTGTATTCAATCAGACCCTTGCGAAGCCGAATCAAGTATCTGCTTACAGTGAGGGAATCTCCATCAGGCATGTGTGTTAAGACGCCAAGTTCCTTAATGACGGAGATCTTATTGGTCATGGGACCCTCGGTTTTCGACGTCGGAATTCTACGGGAGATCGACTGAAGAAGTATTATTGCCTTTTTTTTGTGGAAAGCGGATTTTTTAGCAGTACCTGTTCTAATTCTGATGACATAGGGTCGTCCCTAGGTCAAGGTCGGCAAACGGAGTAGTCTTGGTTCTAAGACATTTTGTAGTAATGAGCTCCAATAGCTGCGATCGGATTTCTGACTAGAGATTAATAGATAAACGGAAACTCCTGAATGATGAGACTTACTGTGCCCATCTCCGCTGTCATCTGTGTCTAAAATCGTTTGTTCTAACTCGGCAGTATATGAACTTGGGCTGATCGAACTTGTCCAGGATGACCATATATCTTTAATCCCAAGCCTGAAGTCGACGCTACGGCACGGGAAAGCAGTTCTGCTGATCGATTGATGTCGGGGAGATGAATTGGCATCGACCGAAGAGCTTCCTGTATCCAAGAAGAAACAGCCTGCAGGAGAGAAAAATTCATAGCGCTATGAGGCTGGCGCCGGAAAAAGGTAGTATATTTAAGGAGGTCTATAATCAGCTGGATTTCCGCCTGCGACTGCTGTCAACCGCAGCAAGCTTCTATATAAACAGAGCGCTTACCGATAATTCTTGAGAGAAATGCTTTGGGATGTCCTGAAAAAGATTCGCCCCATGTTGATGTATGACCTTCATAAACTCATCAATCCGATTTAGAATCGTATTGGATAGGCTGTCTATTCTATTATCGTTCGGCACGTTGGGACGCATCGAGGACGTATCATCGAAGACCTCGTATGTTGTCCTCACGAACAGTTCGAATATACACAGAACCGTGCTTTCAGCCGTAAGATGAAGGGATTCTTTGGGTGGGAATGCGGCGGTTGTCGACTTCATGAAAAAGTCCATCGGCTGTGTGCCAATATTCAACACGAGTCACGTCAAACACCATGGTATATGCCGAATCGCGTTGATTTAGAGAACACTAACCTGAGTGGGACCCAAGATGTAGGACGCTGGCAAGATGGCCTTTCGGATTTGCTCGAGCTTCGACCAAACTGAATCATCCCTGGCGACATCGAGTATCAAATGCAAATTGCGTAAGGATCCAGATCGATCTGACGAATAAAGCCAGAAATGAATCGGCAAAGGTGGTTCGCGTATGCAGGAATCATCGAGCGAACAACGAAATTGAGGACAGCTAGAGGTGGAGCTCGGAGGGTAGTGATATCGCGTGGCAAGATTAGGGAAGCGCGGTCAACAATAGACGCGGCCGACGAATCGCCTACGATGGCCGTTGCTGGTAACCACGTAGCGGACCTCGTCATGGATGATACATTTTGCAGGCATCTGCGCATAACCTCGAACTCCAAGGGGGAGATCTGGCTGGAATCTGAATGAGACGGGGAGGAGGGTAGAAAGTGGAAGTCTTGAATTCGACACATATCTTCCTGGCTTCTAGGCGGGAAAAGGGATATTTCAAGCCCGCGATTGCGCATTGCCCTGGAAAGCTCGCCGAGTTGGGGGTCAATACACATAACCATTCGAAAGTTCGGATGTGGGACAATAACCGGTGTTTTCCCATCCACAAGGCCTCGCTCATTAAGGACGAGTACACCCGAGGGTTCGCAGAGAGAATTGAGTCGATCCAGAACCGACGGACTACAAAGGTTGGCGTTGTCCAGTAAAAGCCAATGCCCTTCCTTGAGCGCTCTAACCAAAGGCCCATCAACCCATTCGAATCGTCCAGCCATGTTGGACGCAGCTAGCTCAGCCCGTATTCCTTCCTGGAGGTCGATCTTTTCCCGGATCCCGTGATCATCCATATCTACTAGCCCTTCCAAGGTGTTCGATGTTGTCCTCAAAAGTTCAGGAAGTGACTCGATCGGAGGTGGATTGATGAGGGCGGCCCTCAAAAGGCCAAGGTTGAGCAAAGTGTGGCTCTTAGATCCCCCGGAGGTACGCGAGACGCTGTCCGACAGCTGGAGTGCGCGACGAACAAGCTCAAGAGCGCGGAAATTGCCGTCGACTTGCTCGTAACTCCCTAGGATGTCCGTGGTGTCTGTAGCGTAATTAATGGAGACCACTTGTAGCGGATTTCCTGTCAACTCGGCCATTACGCGCACAAGGGAGGTCTTTCCAGAGTTGGGTGGGCCAGAGATGATAACAAGCCACCCTTGCTGAAGCGCAACTCCCATTGCTTCGACCCAGGGTAAATGGGCTTGGAGAATGATACCGGGGCGGGATGACGATGTGAATGATGACTTTCGGCCCTCGATGAAATGCCCGACTCGCGTGTTCGATGAGGAGATGAATGGATGTGGCGCATTGGACAAGAAGTTGCTTGATAGGTTGAATACTGAATCGAATAGCGCGCGGGCCGACTCCCTGTCGGAAACGGTCCGAAAACGGGAAAGATACACGGTGCGAAGATGCTCCACGGGGTGAAGCGGGCTATCAGCCCCGTGTAACAACACACCCCACCGAGAGATATCCCGTAAGTTAAATTCCCAGGGGCTTCCGTTTCTCCCAAACGAATGCTTCACAGAAGTCTCTTCCTCCAATCTTGAGTTGTACATAATCATGCGCTGCAACCATTCTTCAGGATAGTCTGGGAACATATGCTTCGAAATTTGGAGAAGGTCAGCTGGTGTCAACGGGTCCACGAACACTTTCGTAAAACGGTTGACAAAAGACTTCGGCAGTCCCTTGCGGCCACCACCTTGTTGTATGGGATTCTGGGCAGCAAAGATGCGAAAAGACGGATGTCGCGAGAAGGATCGCCCTAATTCTGGCACGTACACGGCTCCTCGGTGATCTAAGACTGCATTGAGTCCTTCGAGGACAGACTGCGGGGCCAAATTCATCTCATCAAGAAGAACCCAATCCCCGTTTTGCATAGCCTTGAGAAAATCGGCCTCCTTCCATGCGAACTCACCCGGCCGTCCACCATCAACAGGTAGGTCTGCGCCAAACAAGTCGGCAAGGTCGGTTTGATCTGAGAGATTGATGCGACACAAATGATACCCGCAGATATTGGCAAGTGTAGTGATAAGGCTAGTCTTTCCTACCCCGGGGCTTCCTTCTAGGAGAATGGGCTTTGAAAGCTGGGAAGCACGGACCAAGCGCATCGCGTTGTCTCTGGTAGTGGGCGCCTGTATGTCATAACTGTGGGGGGAAGGTTTTTCAGGACCTTTTGGAATGGCAAATGGACCTAGTTGAATAAAGCGATCCATATCGTGGCTAGGAGTATAAGACGAAGGTCCTTCCGGGCTGATAGGGACCATTTCCTGAAGTTTTAGAAGAGCATCGTCTTTGATTTTGCGTAGTGTTGTCATCGAATAGCCGGAGAGCGCTGGTAAAGAACCCATTCCGTCCAAGCAAACCATATGGGCAGCATGGTGCTATAGGAGGGGAACAATTAAACTCGAACATCCGTGAGGTCGAACAACTCACAAAGATCTCATTGTGAGGCATCGCCTTCATCGCGGCGTTATCCAGTACTGAGTTCGAGAAAGTGATCCAAGCCTGGAGAACAGAATCGGTCAAGAGCATCGGCGTATAGGGATACTGGGACTAACTATGATATCACGTAAACCGAATAAAGAAGGCTCGGAAACACGGCGGCTTAACCATTCCATGAAGTCGAGGACGAGAGGCGTGTAAGGGTTGAGGCTTTCGTGCCGCCATGAACTGAGGATAATCTGGCTCAAGTCCGCTTTTTCATTCACAGCTGGGACCCAAATCTCGGTAAACCTGTTGCGTAAAGCTGGTGACAGCTCTTTTTTCCCGTAGTCGCCTCCAGGGTTCATTGTGGCGATAAGTCGAAAATCCAACGCTGCCTGCACGACGGAATCCTCCAAATTGTCTCCTCCCTTCTCCGCCAGAACAACGGTGCGCGCCGGCTCCAGAACGCTATTCAGTCGTTCTAATACAGAGTCGTCCGCCAGCGAAATCTCATCCAGTAAGAGAACGTCGCCGGCCTTCATGGCGTCGACTAGTGGGCCGTCGTGCCACTCGAATATCCCAGTAATCCGCCGGAGCTTTTGTCTGACTTCTCGCTTCGTTGAATCGACAAGTTGGGAATCCTCCAGCTGATCAATCGCGGAGAAGAGAGAGGCGGCATTGTTAGGGACACCAGTGACACCACATTGAAACAGTAACGAAGATACTTCGCTGAAGGTCTCCGCCTCTACGGCAGCTTTGTTCCGGATAGGTCTCAGACCCCCAATGAGGTCCGAAGTTTCTGTGTTTTGATGACAGTTGACAGAAAGTAATTGCTTGTTAACTGTATTTGCATAGACTTGACATATAGAAGTTTTTCCGGATCCGGTCTCGCCAACAAGAAGAACTGGTTCTTTGGAGCCCAGCGCGCGGCCAACGAGAATCAAGAGTCTTTGCATGGCCTTCGTCCAGACGATGTTAGACGATGAAGGAATATCAAAGCCAAGGAAGCCTTTAACGCCGTCTCCGAAACGGTCAAAGCTGTACAGCGTGGCTTCATCGATGCGGACTTTCATGATGGATTCGATGACACTCTTCACCACAGCCCTATCGTCCTCACGGCGGGCACGCTCTGCAAGAAGCATGTAACCGTTCTCGGCCAACTCCTGATATCCGACCGCGTCACGACCAGCCCAGCGAAAAAGATCGCGGAGAGTAGCGAAGCCTTGCTTGCTCTCAAAAACGCGGCTGGTTTGTCGTCGCTTTTGTAACTCGCGGAATACGGCGACGATACGTTGAGCATACGATGGGGCGATACGACAGCGTTGGCATAGAATCGTCTCGAGCTCCGCCTGTGGGACGTCGTCGAAGTGGACCTCCAAAAAACGACTTCTAAATGCACGGGAAAGGACTTTGCGGCCTGCGTACAGACCAGGAGGGTTCTGAGTTGCAAACAACATGAAATGCGGGTGAGGCTTGATAACTTCTTGCGTCTCGGGGATGAAGAGCTCGCGGTTGTCATCCAAAAGTCGATTCAGCGCTTCAAGGACATCAGTTGGTGCCAAATTTAACTCATCCAGGACAATCCAATCTCCTCGACGCAGCGCCTGGAGAAGAAGACCGTCCTTGAAGACGAGCTTGCCGGAAATGGGATCGGAGACATAAGTTCCCAAGTACTCCTGGATGTCGGTGTGTTCATGGTTATTTATCCGGACGAAACGATGACCCGTCCTCTTCGCCAAATATTCGACGGTACTCGTTTTCCCGCTGCTTGTAGGGCCTTCAATTAGGACAGGAAACCTCCGGGTAGAAATGATCCGCGCGAGATCGATGAGCTTTCGTTCCACGGACGGTGTCATGATATAATCATCGGTTGGAAGCTCGGCCAAGCCGCCTTTTTCGAGATAAAATGGGCCAAATTTAACGAAATCTGTCAAAGGACGTGACCGAGGGGGTGCGGGTTCCCTCGTGAGCAGCAGGCGGACATTGCGAATCCCATTCAAGATATGCTTTTGGGCCAGGCTGGTAACAAGTTCTGTGCTGGGGACGTCCAGAGCCATTGTGAATGCCATCAGACACCCTTCCCACATTGCTCTTCGGAGACTATATGCGCTGGCGATTTCGGCCGCGAAGGTCAAAGCCCTAGTCAAAGTCCGCATGTTGAAGTGAGGTCGGCGGTTAGATGCGTCAGCGATTTGTCTGTTGGCGGTGAGCGCCTTCACGGCCGTGTAGAACTCCGCAACGTCCATTATCGCGGCTTTGTCACTGACGGCGGACGGCCCAATATATTGAGTGATAACCGCCAGGAGGGTTTCTCGATCTGCATCGGGAGGAGGGACATCTATCTCGGTGAAGTAGGACCTGATACTTGGCGGAAGTTCCTTTTTCCCAGCATCAGTCGCCGGGTTCATGCAAGCGAAAATTCGGAAGTTGGGGTGCCTGGGAACAGGCTCCATGGAGCCCTGCTCAGTCAAAGTAATAGATGAAGCGGGGTCACGAAGAAGTGTCGAGATAGCTTCAAGTGTTTCGGTGCTCGCAAGATTAATCTCGTCAAGCAGAATCCTTTTTTTAAGAGTCAGCTTCCTCAAGGTTATGAGAGATGAACTACATACCAATCTCCAGATCTCAGTGCTCGGACAAGTGGTCCTTCCACAAAACCAAACGCAAACTTGCCCTTTTTCGTAACGAATTGTGCCTCAAATTGTAGGACCTCCTGCTCAAACGCTGACCAGTTCCTCTCTGACTCGTGAAAGTGAGCCTCCTCCATCCTCCTGCGTTTTCGAGGGGTTTCTGAATCGAGAACTTCGGGACTGTCACCCCTGCGGAAGATAAGTCCCTGCTAGCCTATCGAACCGAGGCGCACACACACACCTGGTAGCTTCACTCAGCCTGCTGCGAATCCTATCCTTCGCTAATCTCACGCTTTCTTTCCACAGGCCCGCTGCTCGCTTCCACTTCCCATCTTTGACGGCCTTCCATGTGGACTCCTCGAATTTCACATTTTTCTTCTGACTGAACGTGCTTCGAAACAAGTCTAAGAACCGCAGCTGTAGTTCAGAGCCAGGGACACGTGCATCAATTGGCTTGTAAGAACCAAGTAGATCGGAGGACTCTGTCTGCTGTGAGAGATTAAGAGAAATGAGAGGGTGATGGAGGAGAGACGCTAGATGAGTGATGATGCTAGTCTTTCCCGTGCCCGTCTCACCGGTAAGGAGTACAGGTTCGCCCATCGAAATGCACGTCGCTATCCGTGACATAAGAATTGCCGCAGGGCGATGGATCACAAACGGACGAGTCGGTGGAAGTGAGATATCGGACTTGGTTGTCTGCACCGGAAGCCCAATACGACCCAGACGCACAGAAGTAGTACGACCGTTTGAGTCCATCTCGTTGACAACCTCAGGGACATGCTGGCTAAGGAGCCAATCGCACTTCTCCTGGGTAAGGCCAAGATGTTCGGCCACAATGGCAGCAATAGCAGTGGTGCGAGTACGGGAAGCAGTGGTTAAAGATCCGGCGCCAAAGAAAACATCTCGGGCTTCCAGGAACATCGCCTCGCGGAGAGTTGGATTAGGGAACACAGGAACAAGCACGCCAACGTGGTCCACTTGCGCGTCTGATGAATCGGGAACAATTGGGTGATACGAACTCGGAAGGAGAGCTTCGGAGCGGGTACAGAACTTCCGTAGGTCGCGCAAGCCTATCACCCGGTCAGTGGTAGTGGACCCTTCTGCCTTGACGGCACTCCATAACATGACAATGCCTCCCGCGGCGGCACCCGAGAGCTTCGGATATGAGGCAGCAACAATGGTGCACAGCTCCTCTTGAGTTGGGGTAGGGATGATAACCTCGTGGAACTTGTGCGCCCCGAAGAACGTGGGCGTGGGGAAGGTGTCATCTCGGGATATAGAAAGTGATCGTGTGGCAAAGATGGCGAAGCTGTCTGACGCAACCACCTCCCCACGACTAGGGACGACAAGCTTCGCTCGCCCGCCAATCCATTTCCCCATACCCAAAGATTCAACGAGAGCATTTAGAGTTCCAAGCACCTCATTACTTCCTTTGTCGATATCTTGTAGGATGACCCATCGTCCTGTTTTCATCGCTCGCACGAGAACACCTTCCTTCCATTCAAAGGTACCAGGAGTTCGTGTCGATTGTACATATGAACCAAGAAGAGATCTGCCATCAACAGACGTGTCGGCAAGGTTGATCGTGATAAGCTGGTTCTTCACATCAGGGTACAACGTTGATGCAAGGTGAGATAATAAGAGCGTCTTGCCCGAGGACGGCGTTGATGTTAAAAGAACGGGTAGACGGAGCGATATGTATAGCGACAAGGCGCGTAACGCATTGACTGATGTATTGGTGGGGACTAAGGGGGTCGCTAGGGTTGCAGCGCTTGTACGAGGGCGAAACATCAGAACTCCATGAACGTTTACGACTAGAGGGCTATGGCAAAATGTCAGATCGTTTCAACATCGCCGATGGAACATACCTCAAGTCGGACATGCTTATGTAGTTATCTCCCTCAGGCTGTCCCATGGACAAATCCCTTATGTCCGAGGCAATGGAGTCCAATGAATCGTGGATTCGCTGCTTTTCAATGACAGGCAAAAGCCAACCATCAATAACATTGGCATTTCCGTGGAGATCTTGCCCAAATTCCAACAGGCATTCTACATGAGCCATTGACCCTATAAGGGAATTCTCTAGCTTCTCTCGTTCGGCTTCACACATCCCGCTCTGCATCGCGTAGCATCGTATAGCCAGGTAAAGGACACCAAGGTCTGGATGTGGTGCCCAAAGTAGTCGAGATAAGGGCTCCAAAGGCCAATCGAGCCATATAGGAAGCTCGGGGTTAGCCATTAAAATACGGTAGTATGCAAGGAGTAGACGATGCAGGCGAGATGGAGGAACAGTTTCGAGGGGAATAGACGCAATGATTTCAGAGAGGGGACCGGATCTAGGGACAAACTCTTGGAGGAAGGCGGAAAGGATGCTACGAGAGATGTCAGTCCACCAGATGTGAGAGTCTAAAGAATACGTACGGGAAAATCTCTGTGTGAGGCTGCAGCAAAAAACATAAAGCTGATAGCTTTTCCTCTAACGCCTCTGAACTTTCCAACCAACGTGCGCATAAATCAAGCAAGAGGGGTCGAAAAGTATCTGCGACGATGGCCGTACATGACGGAAGCAAAAGGAATTTCGACGCCAATGACAGAATTTCTCCTGACGATGTGTCGACTGGGTCAGTTTGAGATGTAGAAGACCAGTCGGGGAATTTTGATGTGAATGCCAGCCACTGTGACTTTGGGTTAAGCGAGAGCGGTTCTCGCAGATGACCGACTAGAGACATCGTTGGGGTACAGGCCGGCTATATTGAAGCTTCGAAAAGCTCTGCAGTGCGCGCGATGCGAAACTGCAAGCGAAACTGGCCACAGAGAAAATGTGGTGAAATTTTGAAATTGTGGCGGCAGCAATTTCGGAGATTGTCACGAGGCGGACCGCCTAGACCCTACCAAGTCATCCGCATCGCTTACATTCCTTCAAATCGCCTAAAAATCTCTTAGCACGACGTTACTACCATTAAACTAGAAGAATTGAGTCTCAGTCTTTGGCAAGGACAAGGACAAGTCTGACGGGATTAAGTAATGTCCTCAACTCTTGTCTCGGAAGTAATTATCTCTGGGAGACCCGAAGCGGGGCTCGTGAGCTCGAGCAGTAGCACACAGTAAGGTATTGTCGCTATCAAGACGAATAACCACTGAACCATTACCCTTTCCCTCGCTGTGCATCAGAAGCACCAATAGATGGACATACTATGCACAGGGCGTGAGCCGCGTGAACTATGTGGGAGGACTCAGAGGAGGGTTGGTGTCATGATGGTCATCAGATACTGATTAATGCCCAGTGCTGTGGCTCTACAGTAAACCATCCATGAATAACCTCTCCCGGAGCTAACTATGTCGCATGCTCTCTGCTTTGATTCTTGTTCGTCCCTTTTGAAGTGAGATGCGCCTTACCTTCGCATTGGCGCGTCTGTGTTTCCCTTCAAATTGCAAAGCTTCAAAGCAAAGCCTCGGCTAAAAATAATGTGTATTGTACATACAATGAAAAATCGCATTGTGTACTGTACAAGCTCGAAAGAAATACCACGGATGAGTCAACAAGCGCAGTGGCCTATCACAGTCCTATCACGTGTTCGACGCGTCTTTTATTTAACGAGGTGGCCTTGTACTGGTTGCCCAATCTCAAATTAATCCCTGCCTCACCTCCCACCCATCAAAATGAACTATTCCATCGAAGGCCTTGGTCTCAAGCTCAATACCCGTGAAGACATTGCCCCATATCTTCGTCAGATTGAACCGAACATCACACAACTTGAGGAGATTCACCTGTGCGGGAACACCATTGGTGTCGGTGCGGCCCAGGCTCTAGCGGAGGTACTGACCAAGGCTTCAGCGATCAGAGTACGTACGTTTCAATATTTTATTGCACAAAGTATACCGTTTTCTGAATGCGCCTGCAGGTGGCAGATTTCGCTGACATCTTCACTGGGCGACTCATCTCTGAGATCCCCACTGCCCTCTCTGCCCTTTGTGACTCTCTGATCGACAAACAACACCTCATAGAAGTCAACCTCTCTGACAACGCGTTTGGCGGCCGGTCAGTTGACCCCATTGTGCCCTTCCTCTCGAAGAATCCCTCCTTTCAAATCTTCCGCTTGAATAATAACGGGCTTGGGCCGGAAGGTGGTACGGTGATCGCCGACGCATTACGCGACAATGCCGCAGTGCGCAAAGCCATACCAGCCGAGAAACGCAGCAACCTGCGTACCCTCGTCTGCGGCCGCAACCGCCTCGAAGATGGCTCGGCATCCGCTTGGGCGGTGGCGTTCGCGGCGCACGGCACGCTCGTCGAAGTGCGCATGCCGCAAAATGGTATCCGTATGGCCGGTTCTGCTGCGCTGGCAGAGGGACTCGCGAAGAACGCTGGCCTCGAATTGCTCGACTTGCAGGACAACACGCTATCGCAGCCAGGCGACCAGGCGTTCGCTAACGCGTTGCCATCGTGGCCGGACCTGCACACACTCAACTTTTCGGATTGCGTGCTATCAGAGGAGGGAGAAATCCCTCAGGTCGTCGAAGCACTCGCCAAAGGTTCAAATCCACGACTTCGGATACTACAACTACAGAATGATAATCTCGAAAATAGCGCGGTCGCGGTCCTCGCTCAGTCGATTGGAACGCACCTCAAGGCAATCACCAGGATAGAGTTCCAAGAAAATGACGCAGAAGAGGACGACCCAGGAATTGAGATTTTGAGAGAGAACCTTCTCGCAAGAGGTGGTAAATTTCTCTTTAGCGATGAGGAGGAGGACGAGGACGAGGACGAGGAAGATGACCTGCAAGACGCAGAGGAAGGGGACGTGAGTGCAGATTTTGCAGATTTTGCAGATGCTCGGGAAGGGAAGGACGATGCGGACCAGGAGGCTGACAAACTGGCCGACTTGTTGGACAAGGTCTCCCTGGCAAAATCGTGATATACCTTATAGCTGATGATGGATGAGCACCTATGTATGGATTTGGATGCAATTATGGATCACCACAGCTAGCATTATACATCAAATTGGAAGGGTTGGTAGGCGATTCAGCGCATATACGTTAACTAGGGTAAAGTGCAAAAATGCTAGCGAATGTAGAATTTTTTCGGATATAGATGTTACTTCTTGAGTTTCACGGCCCAACGTCCATCCACACCATCCTTCCTAACTACTTCTCCAAGGTCTTCCCTGGAAGTGAACCAGAGCTGCACACGGTCACCATCTTTGCGGGTGTCTTGTTTTCCCGTTTCCACTTCCAGAAGGAGCACTTTGGATAACCATGTGCAGTGTCGCATTGAGGGAGCGCGAACTCGCGATAGGCGCTACGAACTGCGCACCAGGCAGAGAGGCGGAGACGATCTCGAAGACCTGCCACAAGAGTTTGGAGAGATAATAGAGCGAGATCGGGCTCCGGGTTGAGAGGTTTCTGATCGGGCGTTTCGGACCCAACTAAGCGCCCAAGAGTCGTTTTTTGATCAGTCGGCGAAAGTTTGAGTATCCACCTCGTCGAAGTGAACACGACAGATCACGGAGCCAAACTTGATGGTCGTCTCTGAGAGTAAACGATGGTGGTAGGCTTTTTGATAGGTCAAAAAATGCGCGCTGAGAGGGATAATGACGCTCAAGAGAATGGAGGGAAGCCAACAAAACTGTCAGGGACGAGGATGCCTCTCCCTTCACGCGACAGTTGGCATAACGGAAAGGTAAAGGTCCGGAAGAAGAGGAGACAGAATTGCTGTTGTTTGTGCGTGGGAGTGGAAGATGATGGATAACCAAAGGGAGGTCTCATACACTGGACAGATTGAGAATTAAGGAGAAACGTGAGTGGCCGAGAGTTTGGGCGTTTGGGTTGATTTACCTTCGATTGCGAACTGGTCATGACGTCGGGAAGAAGAAATCCCTTCGCGAAGTTTCCCTAGAGGTATCGTCAAGAAATGCTGTGTACGCAAACGCAAGGAAGGCCGACGAACGGAATTGGATAAGGATATTGCTCTCGACTTCGGACTTCTGAGCGTCAGAATCCTCAGAGTTGGATGAGGAACAATATCGTTTCCAGTAAGCATCGAGCTTCGCTCGTTTACACAGTGAGCACGGCCCATGACCCCTTTGTGCTATCATCCATCACTGTACCTTCTGTTGCAAGAACTCTCGGTACTCCTCTTGAACGCCAAAATCTTTTAGTCTGTAAATACCTCGATCACAGATATCTTAGAATATAATCGGATGTGGACGTAGACGTACGTATCTCCGTCACGATCTACCCCGCTGCTGCGACTTATTGAGGGAATGTGTTCGAATTTGCTGCGGGAACGCCAGTCGGAGCCGCTAGTACCCTCCGGGCCAGGGTTTGGCGTACGTTTTTGATTCTTATCGCGATTGGGACGGTTTGTCCGGGAAGACCCTCCACGAGAGTGGTGAGTGGGCATGATAGAGGATGGCACGCGCTCGCCTTTGACTCAGTATCTTATCTTATCTCATCTCGTTCAACTTTGCCACAGTATTGCCACGTGGCTGCGACAAGGTTCTCAACCTACGACGACACCGACAGCGCAGCCCACGTATGACCGCCAATTCCTTTCTCGATGCTGACGGTCCATCACCACATACTATTCAGCTGGGCGAAGGTCCGCCCACGAAGGAAGAGCTGCTCGTCTATTATCCCGCAAAATTTACATGGAAACAGCTCAAGACCTTCGTGAACTCTGGGTACATTTGCATGTTGTATGTCTCGGTGGCCATCGTCGAATCGTAGTCTCCAGGGACCTTGGGTTACTCAGACGTGACAAGAAATTCCAGCAACGATATGATCGTTGGGTGGAAGGTATCAAGGCCGAGTATGGAAGCAATGGTAATCGATTCCTGTCCTTCCTACTGCATTTCTCATCCTCTGTAGAAAATTATCTTATCAAATACCGACTTCAGTGGGGAAAAGCTGACACCATTTCCAAACTTCCGTCTCGCCTATCTCCACCTATCGCTGAGAAGGATGACGTCGGCACTGGAAAGGTCCCTCTACTCGCTTCAGGTCTGCCCCCAATTCCGCCAGATACCAAACCGTATTTCACGGCAAACATACCTTTGCAGCTGGTTAGCATCATTATGAATGATTGGCCGTACTCGGGTGCGTGTACATGCCTTTGGCTACTATGCATCCGTTAACAAACATCTTTAGTTCCGCCATTCATCGAGCACTACTTGATATGGACCGTTCTGCCTATTCTCCCACACGATCTCCCGTCTATTGTCAAGGCCCGCTTGCTCCAAGATGGTTTGTGGGGATTCACGGGCTATACACCGAATTCGCCCCCACCATCACCATCGCTGTTACCCGCCTGCCTTCCAGCGCTCTCTGATTGGTGCATTACAGAAGAGTCGTTGATGCGCACTTCTCGTGGGACAGAGGAGGAAGAGGCCGCCGTGCGAGAGGCAGGGTTAGAGGTGCACAAGTTTGTCATCGCAACCTGGAAGGAGCGAGAGTGGGAGACGGCTTGGTTTGTCAATCCTCCTGTGAGCACATTACCCAATCTTTCGCGTGTTACATTCTGAGTCCAATTATAGCGCTTGCAGTCCGTCCCCGCCTTGGCACATATCCATGTGTTCGCTAGACACAAAAGTGCAGAGGAGATGAATACCTGGGACTCCAACACCACCTAATGATCATATTAAAGTTGAAGACCCATTGGACGCGCACTGGACGATTATATATCTGACCGCTTGTCACTTGGCGTTGTTGGATGTCGTTTCGGAAAAAAGCTGGAATCGTTTCGGAATCACCCGCAAAATACGAAATTTTGTCCAACGCAACGCCAAAAAAGAACCGTAGGCGAAAAGGCAAGAAATCAGCAAATACCAAATACCTGCATCGTCTCCCCTTTCCCCACCCCCACCCCTCAATTAGAATCATGTGTATACACATTAATTTCATTCCTTTTGAGCGCCCAGCAAAGTATTTTCAAAACAACGGCCCAGCTGGACCGGTCGGAATCTCATCTGACCGGAGATTGTCTTCAATTACGGCAAATAGCCTCCCATCGCCATATAATCACCTGCTCTATGGGGCAAAGTCGTGGCAGTCTTCGCGGCGCAGATAGAACCTGGCTTTCTATCGTTTTCTGATAGGTACGAACTCACGACCGTTCGGATAGCGAAGCCGGAGTCGATGCCACGGAAACCTAGCGCTGGCACGGGTCTTTTATACAAATCGGTGGCCGAATTTAAGGCGACCTATCGAATTCTCCTGTTGGACGTGTTGAACGCCACAACTCGGTGCGCTAAAAACGGCTCTCTGACCCGACGAGCGAATACCGGACCGAAGGGAACGGATGCTTGATTCCTAAACTTTCATAACGACCATACACCGCCACTGGTAGCCATTCGACTCATCTCACATCCGATCGGGAAAGGAAGTCGTTGATGGTATTACGGAGCGCCATGTCAATTTTGAGAATTGAGCAAGAGAAATTAATCGACAACGTGGCCTCAGCGCATCAAAGCTTGTACAGTACACCTCGAATGCTTCGCGAAATCCGGTGCCGTTTTCGGACTCAAAAGCGCTCTGAGAACCAATGGAACATCCGTGGGTGGGTACCTTATTTTAAAAAGCCTGCGCAGCTACACTTTCAACTATACGATGGTGAGGTCTCCACTACCAACTGTCTCATCATGAAACGGAATTGACAGTGATGATAGAACCAAATAAGACATCATCTGATTTCTCCGAGTACCATTCAGTAACGAGTGGGCGGTCTTACATGTGTAAGAAAGATCCTTCTGTTTCTGATTCTATTGATGCGTATATAAAGGTCATACCTCCAATAGCAGTCCTCTTAGATAAGCATCCAATAACAAGAGCTCCAAGTCACTACTTTTTCTGTTGCTGTACGGTATCATGACTGTGAGGAGACGTGCAGAAAGTTTTGCCATATATGATGACGGTGATACAGATGGGGTCTGGCTACGAAGTAATGCTTGACGATAAGATCGAACTTCATACTGGATTGCATGATGCTGGGTCGACTCGTCCGTACCAGGTACGATTAGTACATTGATCGAATCCTCTTCTACTGCAGCGGGTGTCCTTCCGGTTTTGCCCGATAAACTCGGGCCTTCGGGAGTTCCTAAGAACCGTCCCTGTGGTTGAAATTCTGGGTACTGGGTGAGTTACCGTGAGCATAATAAGAAACTGCTATTAAGTTGTGAGAAATAAAGGAGACCGAATATGGTATTATCATCATCAGAGGTATATACTGTAGGTTAGAGGTGCTATATGTCCCACCCTACAACTTGAAGGTGATGCACTCGAAGCCAAGTCACGATCACCAACTGAAGAACTGACGAATCATGATTACGACCATATCCATGGGACGCTCACTTCTGAAGAATGCGCAGGCCTATAACTGGAAATCGCACATGTCTCGTTTTGAGCATCTGAACATTTCTTGCGCCCATAATTATGAGGCATCTTGCTTAGTATTGGATTTTGTAAGTCGTGATTGTATGTATTGATAAGCATGACAGCTCACAGCCCCCAGGTACACAGCATCCTAAACCACGTGTCCAAGGGTTGTGCGGGTTGTGCCGCGCCTCCGAGGAAAGAGGGTGGCAGTGATGAAATACAATTGAGTTAGGCGCAAACGATGGCTGTACGAGTGGACGCGCCAGGCTGCCAGAGTGTTTCCCAGGGCGTGGGCGAGTTCGACAGTCTTATCAGTTCCTACCCATTCTTGACAGTCCCATGACTACGATCTGCATTGCTTGTGATGGATTCGGTATACATTTTATTGCGGTGCTTGTAATGAACCCCGAGCTTTGTTTGGCGGATACATTTGGTAATTAGTTATGGTCACGGCCGTCTAGCAGTGATCGATATCATCTGTGAAGGTCGTAGATCGAAGTGGACACGGGTAGTACAAACGTGGTGGGTATGGGTATGTAACTTGTAAGCGACGTTGATGAGATAACAGGTGCATACTTTCTTCTGGGTCACTTCAACGGCAAGGTCTTTTGTCCTGGCACAACGCTCGACTCGCATCAAGACTCTAGAATACCCATCTCTCTCCAACGCTCCCAAAGTGCACCAATGCCAACGGCCGGCGCGTTGGATGTGCCGCGAACGTCTTTGATGTCAGTAGTTCATACTCACGACCAAATGCAAGGAAATGAGCGAAGAGCGAGTTGAAGTGAGGTTCAGAACGCAGATGAAGAATTTGAGGATAGTGCGCGTGATAAATATGCGCAAACACACGCAAAAGCTGACGATAGACGTGCTTGATGGTGGATGGGAACGACGCAGGGAAGTCCTGGCCTGTTAGATGTGGTGCAAGAACGCGTTACATGAGAAGCCGATACGGGCGGGGGACAAGGCGAAATTACCTGATTTTGTCGGGAAGGTGTTTTCATCGTCAAGGAGGTTCTGCACCCAAGTCATAACATAATCTATGTATGTTGGAGCAGGCAATTGAACGCTCTTCCGGTCTTGATTTATCCAAGTATAGTTCAGTCTTTTGCCGAACAAGAGATTTGATTAGCAACTTCTTCCGAGGGTCAAGGCCAAACTGACAACGACTTACGTTGCACCGGCGGACATTGTCAGACAAGAATGCTGTGTGCAGCACTCCGATATAACTCCATAAAACATGTTAAGGTTCTGAAAAAAGTCAAAGACTAGACGTTTAATTGGATTACGGTAAGAGCAGACGTGAGCGCTGTGCGGTGATTGCTGGAAAGAACGATACACACTGTTTACGGCGACCCATTCCATAATATCGACGTATTTTGGTAGCATGACGATCGTTTTGAAGTTTCCCTTGACGAGTGCTGCCTCGACGAACGGACTGCAAAGATACAAGGGTTTCTGGGTACCGGCGACTGGCGCTGATGGGGACGCAGGAGGCATATAGTCGGCCGAAGTAGCACTGGGAGATGTAGTGGAGGTTGGAGTTGGGGAGCGCTTCGGTCCTCTGGGGCCCGAGCGTTGCATAGAACGTCTGTACACGAAAAGGGATGAAAAAATACGTGTCAGTGAGAACCAAGCCATCTGGCATGGCGACGACGACGATGACGACGACGATGACGAAGTATCACGCACCCTATGGAGTTGAAAAAAGACATCACTTGAGTCTTGATAGTCTGCGAGACTGGACGCAATATGTATGATATCGGATTCGGGGGTTCGTTGACTGTAAAACTTGGTGGGCGTTGTTGCGCAAGTCTCCGTGGCGACTGTTGCATCACGTGTTCACTGGCATCGGCTTTCGTTTGGCAGAGCATTAATGGCGCTCTCTGAGAGAAACCTATACAGCGTAAGTGATCCGCACGGGAACTGATTGATATCTTAACCAGATGAACCCTACTACTTACAACAAAAGGTGACACTGATGTGTTACTGTTCGCTAATAAACGCATGTACATTCTAGTATAGTTACGCTCCTCGGAAACCCCCCAGAACCCCACTACTCAGTTGATTTGTCCCCTACCAAGCAACGTTGACAGTTCGGGTATCGCTCCGATTGGTGTGTATCTTTAGAAGCGTCCTATCATTCGTTTTCCCCATCCGCTTTGTCCTTTTAGTAGACTCTCCTGGCCAATAGAAATCGCACACCAATCCACATGCAAACACCCATATGAGCGAATGTCCTGGCAAGGGCACAGAAAAGACTGGTAATTCGGAAAATATGACAGAAGTGTTTCATACGGATTGACCACCACAACGGTTGAGATGGCACCGCCGTCCGAGGCCTGCCCCCAAGTACGCGTCGGCTTCCGAGGAGCCATGCCGTCCATTCAAGCCGTCCCTACTCGCCCGCAGTACTAACACTATTACTGATCCATGGAAATACCGGAATCCGCACCGAAGTTTCTCCGTTATCCCCATAATTACAACTTCTCTCACATTCTACAAGGAGAAGGCGAATCAGTACCGTGTCCATGTAGCAACACTAGCTACAGGGCCGAACACTGGCCGAACTCATGGAAACACGATTGGCGCCACGCCTAGGTCCTGTCGATCTAAGCCAGGCTTATTCATAATTTATGTGCCGTTATCACTGTTCCTTGTTTCTGCTGAACGTCCCGTGGACTTTTTTGTTAATCATGGCATCTGTAATTGCATAAAATCACCGGAGAGGGCCGATGACGATTGCATCACCATCAGCGCAAAGGCGAGGCCCGGTCCAATCATATAGGTCATATAGGTTGATAAGTTTATTGTATCTCCGCGATGGGAATTTTGAGACTTTGTAATAGGAACTTGAGCAAAGGGCGCATATGGAGCGCTACCGTGACACACGAATCGGCAAGCAAAATCAACCGAGCATTTAATCAGTCTAATAAGGTATTGGTACACAGAAAAAGACTACTTGCGCCCTAGCCATACAATATAGAATACAAAACTCGTGGGTAATCATAATGTGAAGTGCCTACTGGGTAGGGCAGTGTACAGTCACAGGACAGGGAGGAGTGCTTGCATACCCTCGGCACCTATTCTTGCCTCATGTCCATCTTCACCAATGATGTGCATCAGCTCAATCCACCGTCGGGCCGAATCACTTTGACCATTGCGCAGGAAATTCCGGATGTGCAACAACCATTGGCCTAGAACTCGGAAGCGAGTTTCCGGTGTGACGAAAAGCCCCATCTTGTCTGATACGTCCTCTTGCAGCGTGGCCAATGTGGCTTGCGCGAGCCAATAGTATGGCATAGCATTGCGCGTCAAGGGAGGCTCTTCTACGGCCTTTCCCGTAACCGTTTCGTTTTCTGTTTTGACCCATCCCAGCAGCCAATTATTCAATGAAAATTGAAGCGCGCGCAATTTGCCGCCCAGTACGTCACGGTGGTCTGGCGCAGACTCCGAGGCTCTGGCTGACTGCGCTCCAGCGGCAGCGTATATTGAACTCAGGGTCGAGTTGATAAGGACAAAGTGCGCGAAAGCTGGAAGCGTGAGTCCGGAGGTGGGCACGCGTTCGTCGCCAAGCACATTGAGCGCAGCTTGAAGATTGAATCCCGTCAACCGTGTCGCTGAGGAGCCGTATGGCGAGGCTTGCTGAAGGAGTGAATACCACTCCTGGGAAGAAGTGGCATTCCAGAGAGCATCCTCTGAGGGCAGGCACCAGTTGAGTTCTGATGCGAAAAAGGATGGCGAGATGGAGAAGAAGATGTTCAAGAAGCAGTCGTGCACGTAGGCGACTGTGAGAAGCCTTTTAGACGCGCTTGTTAGAGTATGCCGTAAGCAAGCAACGAGATTGGCCGCACCTTTTCATTGACTCGTGGGCTATCCAATCCCTCCACGCTGCATCAATCTGTGATGGATCCGCCGAAGAAAGATTCGGAGGTGTCCAACTTGAGCATGAGCTCATGAGGCCAGACCGTCTGATCAACTAAAGAGCAGAAAGTCAGGATATCATTCTGCTCTGAGGGAGGGTGACGACTAGCCGTAACGAGCATTCCATGGAAATGGCTGGCAGCGGGGCGCTGGTCAACTGTCTGCCGAAATAAGTTGATGGTCTGGACCAGTAGGCCAGTAAGGATCATGTCTATCATTTCTGATTCGATGGTACTTTTTGCCTGATGGAGTATGAGAAATGTCTGCAAGGCACGCCAATTAACCCTCACCACTTGAATAAGACTTTCGCGAGCGCTGTGAAGCGTCTGAGAGACAAAATCCTTCGCTGCTTGAGTCTTGACGAATTGGGCGCCGCATGCCTGCGTTGCGCGACCCAGGATCGGTGTCTTCCCTTCGAACGTCCAGGTTGACGGATGAACGATAGGCACGTGTGACTGAAACGCGGTGTGAAATAGGTATACTGGGAACGCTATCAGTGGCTGACGCCAAAAGGAGAGAGGAAGCACTAGTAGCGCTCACAATAGTTCTCGGCTTCCGTCGGACCGGTAGAGGCACCTTTCGGGGACATGTCAATCGGAGATGCCTCCCGCGCAACCAATAGAGGAGATTCGTGATCATTCAGCAGGCCGATATCCATTGATGTTGCGTCACTGGACAACGACATGATATAGGGGTCCATGTCCAGGGGAGAACATGCCGTTAACACGTTGTCCATCATTCCCTGTGGTTGCGAGTCGTAACCAAAGTCTAGTAAGCCCTGAGCCGTGTGAACAAAATCGCATGGCTGCATGGCGAATGAAGACTCTGAATACAGTGGGACCATGTCATGTGGCGTGATTTTTGAAAGGGACTCGTCGAGCATGTACATCTCAGGACTTGTCGCATAATAATCGGCTGCAATGTCGAAGATATCGGAACGAGGCGACATGGATGAGCTTGTAGTGGTGGTAGAGCAACCAGAGAATTCCGAGTACGAGGACGAGTAGGGAGACGGCTTGTAAATAAAATCGGTAGGCGAGATTGGTGAGGGTGAGATTGGTGAGATGTCGAAAGCGGATGTCACAGAGCTGATCCCGGTAACCAAAGATATCTCCGTATCCTGTTCGATATCATAAGAATTTGCCGAGAGATAAAGCATTGGGTGGCTAAGGGCTGGCGTAGGCTGGGGCGATGCAGAGGAATTGGAACTCGAGTCCGTAACGGCACTTTGGGCTGCTTTCCGGCGCGCAGCCGCAGCGGCCTTTTTCTCCCGCGACTGCGCGGGGTCGTTTATGAAAATGCACTCCTTTCCACGTGAGGTACACTTTGTGCAGGGCTGCTTCAGGTCACATTTGACTTTGGACTCGGCGCATGCTTGGCACGACTTGCGCCGTGATTTGTTCTGGTTAAGACTATAAAATTGATTTATAAGTTTATGCGTTCCCGGGTCGGAGTGGGCACTTACAGATCGCCGCAGCTTCGTTTGTGCCTCGTGAGGAGGTCACTACGGGTAAACTCGGAGAGACATGTCTGAGGGCGATAATAAGCATAGACACCACATAATGTTCGGAATAGCGTACGTCACAACGATGGAGCCGTTCATTGGTATCTGGTAATAAGTTGAGTCGTGAACACGCATAGATTCTGAAAGGAACACACGGGTCCGAAGGTGACGGTTGAGGTGAGTTGTGCGCGTGAACTTGGCAGGGCAAAGAGGACAATGCTTTGATTGAGGTAATGAAGGCCTGTTACCCTTGTGTGAGCGCATCCGGGATGAATGCTCATCCTGCGACGAGGAGAGGGATGACACGGATGTAGACGCGATGGCGTTAGGGAGGTAGAGGGTGCCATCGTTTGCCGATTGATAGACAGTGGTAGGAGATGAGTCCATCATGGATAGGGAGAGTTAGGGAGAGTGTAGCGCGTAAAGGCCCGACTCAAATACATGATGAGTTGGCCTATATGTAATAAACCGAGGGTACGAGGTTATGCCAGGATAATCGGCCCAAGGTTACCGAAAATCACCGAAGACGGAGGAAAGGAAATCCGGGCCGTTCGTAGCGCTGGTCCACCGTAACCGTATGTGGGGACGCCCATGGTGTTCGGCATATCCCGTTCTCGGGACACTGCCCGCTTACGGTCCTTCGATCCGGGACAGACATTCTCTCCCACGCACTGTCGATGATTATTGCCATGGGATATTGCCAAGGGCTCTAATGGATATAATCTCCCCTCGCGTTTCTGGAATACTGCCCCTCTCTGCGGGTCTCTCTAAAGTCCGGAATTACGAGGCGGCTTGGACAGGGGTAGTGAAACTGTGAAAGAACCACAGGTTCCGTTAACTAGTGATCTCGCGTTTTCTAACACGAACGATCCCGCGACTTGCCGGATAGACATAAAGCGCTCGCGGCGGCGCCTTGCGACAATGGGGGCAATGTTACGGTCCGATATCCGATTGCTTATGCTCGTTATCAGGGCAGGGACGGGTGCAGAGGATTCATCAATTAACGTCTATCAATCACCATGCGTTGTGCGCCCTTTCTGACGCTCGCTACCACATGTAATCCCATGTCTAACATGTTCAAGGTTTCACCGGCATTGGTACATCTCGTCCATATAGCACCTAATATGGTAGTTGTCATACCTGCGGTTCAACGAGGTTGGCCTGAGCATCCATCCGCCGCCGCTGACACCATGATCGGGCCGATCCTCCTTTCTATGGCACCAAGGGCGCATCAGGTTATACAGTACATCAGAGTCCAAGCAACTCTCTCACATCTGCCTAGGGACAAGCCCTTAAGGAGATATTGGTTCTAGCAACGTTAGTATTGGTTATACAACATTATTATGAAATGTATACTCTGTAAATGGGGTAAATAGTTCAGTATATATCTCTCAGTCACTCGTCCTCTTTCTAGTTACTTTAATGATATTCACGTCGTCCCTTTAATCCTCACTTTAGGAGCTCGGAGAAGAACATTTCCATGTTGTGGAAAACCAGGTTAGGCCGTCTTCAGCTTCATCGACTTTACACCTTCGGGAAAGGCCGCCGCATCACAATCAACGAAAAGAATAAAGCCGCATGGAAGTGACTGTACCTCACGCTCAAGCGCTCACGCATTGTGCCGAATAAATGTGATCATGCAGGTGCCCTGAAAACCGTTTACATTGTGGTACGATTTCAATACAGTAAGTTAGAATGCCGAACACTGACCAATGTGCGTGGGGCGGTTAGGCCGTGACTGTGGGAATTTTTACCGTGTGAACTCCTCACCAGACGAGCTTTCGGATGCTCCATGCTAAGGCTTTCATGAGCGCTCCCGGGGCCCATACAGCATTAAGCAGCAAGCATGGAACGTCTCATCATCCCTATTTTCTCTGGCCAGGGATCCACTTCAGTCGACTCTCGACGGGTTCAAGATCAGGCCCTCATATGTTCCTCTTCTCCTGCAGGGAACCTATTACTATCCTCCTGCTTCCAGGCCTTTCTTCCGATCTTTCTTCTCTATCAGACACGGAATTGGAGATGACAGGCGTGAGCCTTACCGACTTTGACCGGCCTTCCACGCTCCTTGCCGTTCCGCCGAAGAAATACTTTCGCAATCCTGTAGTTTCCGGTACAAGGTTACTTCTTATTCAAGCTCTCGTTTATCTCGAATGGGCTACAAGGACAATAGGAGATGCACCGGATGCTTTTACTGTGTTACTCGAACCGAACCGTGGATATCATGTTGGAATCATCGGTTTTTCTTCCGGGATCATTTCTGCCTGCATCGTTGGAACCTCAGCGACCCTCTTCGACTATCTTTCTAATTCTGTTTCTGCTTTTCGTGTGGCCTTGTGGATTGGAGTGCGCACCCGATGTTACCGGATTCGTACTCTTATTGCTTCATCTCACGTAAATGACGATCGTTCGTGGAGCCGTATACTTCTTGGGATAGGATATCATGCTACAGAAGAAGCGATCTCCCAATTTAGGCTGCAGGTGAGTACCTCATCAATGGTTGAGAAATATACGCTGAATGTGACAGATTGCCGGTGAATCCGCTCTACTATACGTGTCGGCGGTAAACGACGAACGGTGCATCACCGTCTCGGGTCACCCAGACATCCTAAGTTCATTTATAGCAACGCTTCCCGAAACTGTCTCTGTTATAGAGGCTTCTGTCGGCGCTCTGTACCACTCACCGATGCACAATAACCGTGTCCGCGAGGAAGTTTTGGGGGACTTATGGCGTCGCAAGATCCGTTTTCCAACTTATGGCGACATCATTTGCCCGATTCGCTCTACGTTTACTGGCGAGATTTTGGACGCGAGCGACAGTGGATCCTTGGTCCAGTCCATTGTGGACATGATCCTTATTCAGCGAGTGAACTGGGATAAGGTCACGAGTAGCGTCGCAGAATCTATCCCTAAAAATGAAACTGCTCACCTTGTGAATATTGGTCCAGGCTCTGGTTTGATGCGAAGCATGGAAAAGGCTTTCCGCAACGGTGGATTGGTGACACATAACGTAGTATTTGATGATACAAAGGAGACCACAGTCTTAGAGCCTCCGAGTCCTGAGGGATGTGTTGCCGTCGTTGGAATGGCCGTGAACATGCCGGGGGCCCCTAGTTCGTCAAAGCTATGGGAAATTCTGGAAAAAGGAGTGAATACCGTAGCGGAGGTATAGTCCTCCTTACATCTCTTATATGCGTGATTAGGAATGTCTCACCTGCGTTCAGGTGCCTGAGAACCGCTTTCGAGTTGACGATTATACGACTGGCCCATCTGGTCGCTCAATGAAGGCGCACACTGGCAATTTCTTGGATCACGCGGATCAGTTTGATCACGAGTTTTTCAATATTTCCCCACGCGAGGCGCGCAGTATGGATCCGCAAATGAGGATTCTGCTTCACACTGCGTATGAGGCTTTAGAGGACTCTGGGTACGTTCCAAACGCATCAAAATCTTTCAATCCAGCCACCTTTGGATGCTATGTGGGCGCAGCCACAGGAGATTATGTGTGGAACCTACGTAACAATATAGATGTATATTATAGCACTGGTAGGGGTTACCCTGTTCCTGCGCTTTCAAGCTAATTTAATTCCTACCAATAGGTACTTTACGCGCCTTCCTGAGTGGCCGTATTTCATACGCGATGGGTTTTGGGGGGCCCTCAGTAGTTGTAGACACAGCTTGCTCATCATCCTTGGTTGCTATTTACCAAGCGTGCCGTGCTTTGTTAAGGGGAGACTGCAGCGCCGCTTTGGCTGGTGGGGTCAATGTGATTTCAAGCCCCGATGTGAGTATTTGACGAATCACCTTTTCGGACACCGGCTTTGATGATCTCGATTAGATGTTCATAGGCCTAGACCGTGGCCATTTTCTGAGTCCAACTGGTCAATGCAAAGTCTTCGATGCCTCAGCTGATGGGTATTCTAGAGGTGAAGGCTGTGGTTTGTTTGTACTCAAGCGATTTTCCGATGCACGGGCCGAGAATGACCACATTCTTGGTATTATTCGTGGGGTGGAAGTGAATCAAAGCGGCGCGGCCCGTTCGATAACCCAACCTCACGTCCCCACCCAGATCAACCTGTTTCGACAACTCCTGGAGAGTAGCGGTGTTGCCCCAGAGGATATAAACGTTGTGGAAGCGCACGGTACAGGCACACAATCTGGCGATGTGGGCGAGCTGGAGAGTATACGACGAGTATTTTCTGCTAGCCGCTCGGCGGAAAATCCTCTCCACATCACATCAATCAAGGCGAATATTGGCCACCTGGAAGCAGCTTCTGGCGCTGCCGGTCTCGCCAAGCTCCTTCTCATGCTCCAACATCGCACAATCCCCCGCCTTATATCTCTAGTCAATCTGAATCCGAGAATCCCGGATCTCGCGACTGACCACACCCTCATCGATACTAAAACTCAACAATGGAACGCTGTCACGGAGGGTTCCCCGCGTACGGCCCTCCTCAATAACTTTGGGGCCGCGGGTTCCAATTGCGCTCTCGTTTTGCAAGAATATGTTCCTCTTGCGAATTCCGAGGAATACGGGCCGTCCGTCGTTCCCTATATATTCGGGTTGTCCGCCAAGACAGAAGCTGCTCTCGTCAGCATGCGCATGCGAATGATCGATTATCTCGATAGCGCGGAAGCCCAAAATGTGCCTCTCAGCGATATTGCCTACTCTCTAACGGCGCGCCGCCAGATCTATGAATATCGAGTATCGTTCACGGCTCGCACAAGACAGGAGCTAGTCGAGAGTCTTCTCTCTGGCCCGTCTTCCATACGAGTCTCCAGGAACAACGGGCGGGCTGCGTTCGTCTTCTCTGGTCAGGGGGGACAATATATCGGAATGGGGAGTGCACTTTACAAATCGGTGCCGCTTTTCCAGGGCATCGTTGATCAATGCCATGGCTTCTTGGTGAAGTCTGGCTTCGCCGGCGTGATGCAATTTATCACGCCGGACGAAAATCGCAGCATTTTACCTGAAATGGAAGAGTTGGAAGTCTACCAGTGTGCCATCTTCGCGTTGGAGTATGCTCTTTCCCAGTTGTGGATATCCTGGGGTGTCACTCCTGCCATAGTTGTTGGTCACAGGTGACTGCCACTTTTATCGAGAATCCCGTCTGCATCTGACCATACATGAAATCAGTCTTGGCGAATACGTTGCCCAAACCGTTGCTGGGGTTCTCACATTAGAAGATGCCCTTCTCTTAGTCGCCAACCGAGCGCGCCTTATGATCCAGAAATGTGCCCCGACGTCAACTGGCATGATGGCAATCAATCTCAGCGCCGTTGCGATTGGCAAAATCCTGGCTTCGTCGTCAGAATTCTCGGACATCACCATCGCTTGCTACAACTCGCCTGATGACCATGTTGTATCTGGACCTGTCGCTCAGCTGCAAGCGCTGAAGTCCTACCTTGACGAGGTCGTGCGTTGCAAGAGCCTTTTGCTTCCAGTCGGATTTGGTTATCATAGCGACGCAATGGCTCCGCTTCAGGAAGACCTTACCTCGCTGGCAAAACGTATCACAATCTCCCCTCCTGTAATTCCCATCACGTCCAACGTCTACGGGAAGCTCGTACTTCCTGGCGACGCCTCGGTGTTCGACGCCCAATACTATTCCCGCCATTGCACGGAACCTGTCTTGTTCGACGAAGGAATTCGAGGATCCGTGACCCTTGATTCTTCCCCGTCATTGACGCCTGGATCGAGATCGGACCTCATGCGATGATCTTACCAACCCTAAAGAGACACCCAGTTTTCCCGAAGGATACGCTATTTCTAGCTTCTATGTGGAAGAGACAACATCCATTGGCGTCCTTACATAGTGCCCTGGCTCGATTGTACGTTTCACCGCTGGCATCTGAAATGAAGTGGCGAAACGTGTTCTCCTATCTGCCTTTCGTGTCGAACACTTCTCTTCCAACCTATCCTTGGTCGAATGCGAGTTTTTGGGTCAGCTTCAAAGAGGAGATACCGCCAACATACAAGACTAACCCTCTTCCCGGGCCAAAGGCTCGGAACCCTAGACTTCCTTATGCCGTCCTCCACGCATGTATACAGTCTCCATTTTTGGGAAACGGATATTCCTTCGTGTTCGAGACCCCAATGAGTCACCTTTCGAAGCTGATATGTGGCCACCGCGTTAGAGAGCTGCCCTTATGCCCAGCCTCTACCTATCAAGAGCTCGCGTTGGCCGGGGTCGAGGCATCTATCCTACTCCATCATTCCACCTTCAAACAATGTTTTGTCGTCCTACACGACATCGATTTCCAAAGTCCCTTGGTTTATACCGAGGGCACATACTGTGCCATCCAGACCTCGATCATATTTGAAACCGAAAACGCGGGAGCATGGAAGGTAATAACTACCAATGGCGGAGAGAAGATACACGCCCATGGCAGTTTTCAACTTCAGCGACCGTCAAACACGATCTCGAGATTCAGTCTCATCTACCCTATCCTTTCGCATCGTATCGCTGCCATCGCTTCCAAAAGAGATGGCAATATATTTACCACAAGCAGCATTTACCAGGTCATCTTTCCCCGCCTGGTGACATATGGGAAGAACTACCGAGCTGTTCGGACGCTGACCATAAGTGCGGAAGGCACAGAAGGTTACGCCACTGTGCAACTACCAAACAACTCAGATCGCGATTACTTCGTTGTCCATCCCATTCTGATGGACGCCATGCTTCACGTGGCGGGCTTTATTGCTAACATGTGTGGGGGAATCAATGATGCGTTCATCTGTAGCAAGGTGGGCTGCGTGGAAGTAATCCCCCCTCTCGTCGATGATACTGCCCCTTATGGCGTCTACGTCAACTGCGCTTGGCTCCCTGGTGGCGACATGCTTGCGGAATCGTACACTCTCGAGCAGGGTTCGACCAATCGGATTGTTGCACATCTCGAAGGCATTTATTTCCGGAAAGTACCGCTTACTACTCTGGAACTCGGTCTCACTCTCGCGGCGGGACCCGTTTCTCCGGGGCCCTCGAATCCCGACGAAACTATAGCGTCCTCGAGATCGACCCGTACCCGTACCCCATCTTTCTCAAGCTACTTTGCTGAGGTGAAACATGGCGTTACACTGTCCAAGTCCAGGACACGCTCGGGTTCTCTTCTGTCTCCTAGTACTAACAAAGATACCTCGGGTAGTTTCTGCAGCGTAGATTCGAGCGCTCTCTCTCAGTCTCATCATGATACCAAAGCAGCAACTGACGGAAACGCTCTAGAAGTCCCTTGCAGTGATCTTGAAGTCAGCCTCCCTAGTGACACTCTAGTGAAGCAGTGTTCGGAACCTGAAGACAGTACTTGTCAATCGGATGTGAACGCATTACTCGCTGCCATCCTTGGTCTTGAATTGGAGGAACTACGCGAGGACGCTGACCTCGAGTTGCTTGGTCTTGACTCACTGGCGTCTATCGAGGCTCATCACGCTTTACGCTCTCATTTTGCCATATCGCTGCCAAGTGACCTCTTCACCACCCATACTAGCGCAAAAGCCATACAATCGTTCATCGCCAGTCGCCTGCCTACGAGCCGCAATTCCGACGACGGGAGCACGCACTCCCGAGTTAACTCTACAGATACGACACACCCAAAGGCTCCTCGCTCAGAACCCGCTGACTGCCCTAACGCTCTCCCTATTTCTGTGCAGAGAACTAAACAATCTGGAAGGGCGCCTCTACTCCTCATTCATGATGGAAGCGGTCTTGTCACTTACATACGTAACCTCCCTTCTCTCGGCCGTGATCTATGGGGCATTTACAATCCATACATCATCAACGGTCGACCCTGGGAGTCCGTAGTATCCATGGCCGCCGAATACGCCAAGTACACGACCGAAGCCGGCCTGGGACCTGTCCTACTCGGCGGTTGGAACCTAGCTTTTTCTGAGATGCTTTGCTGATTTATCGTACGCCGCAGGATGGTCTTTCGGCGGTATCATCGCATTTGAAGTTGCTCGTTATCTATTGAAGTCGGGCGTCCCCGTGAGGGGCGTTGTGCTCATCGACTCACCGAGCCCCCTTAACCACGTGCCACTTTCTGACGCATTAATTGACTCGATTGTGAAGCTTAATCGCGGCTCCGTTCCATCAAGCATCGGCCTACTGATCAAGGAGCAGTTTCAAATGAGCTCGCGAATGCTCCTCGATTACGATCCACTTGTTGGGTGTGGGCCATATCCGCAGCTAGTGTTGCTACGCTCCTCCGAGAACTACGACCCTGGTGGCGACCTAGAAGTTCCTGGCTGGCTCACAAATAGGGATGACAGCCACTCTGCGGCAGCAGGGTGGGAGACAATCGTGGGAAAACAGGTGAAATGCATAGATATTCCAGGGAATCACTTCCAAGCATTTCACAATCTCTACGTGCGTGTCTACTCCACTTTTTCTCACCGCAGTGTTGAGATTATGACAGATTTCATCCACCGCCTCTGCGATTATTGAAGCCTGTAATTTTTTGGACGACATGGCAGATAGTTGAGGCGTTCACTGGCACACTTGATAGACTCGGATATGCTTGTCTTTTTGTACACTTGAACGACGTACTCGCAAGATCTTTTGCAGGGTTCAACCCTGCGTATCACTGACGTGATGAAAGGTGGTGAACAGTGGGCACGTGGGTACGTGATCGTCATTTAGGTCATGGGCTGTTGTCGTCTCGGGGACTGGCGGAGACTAGGAAGGAATAAAGAGAGGTACCAAGATAAGATGAAGTCCGAGTAATTCGGCTTATTTATTGAGAACGATGATCACGGAATCGACGCGATCTGGAGGAAATTTTCACAACCTGTTCAAGTTTTTGATGGAGAATTTGTTTCATTGCACGTCCCTTGCCAAGATCACGAAAATTCGGTCAGGTAATCTAGCTGCTAGGTACTGTTAGGTCAGACGACATGACCCACAGCCCTAAGTGTGGAGAGGAGGCAGGACCTAAAAAAATGAGTATGACTCCATTTCAAGGACCATTTGTAGACATCATTTGAATCCAACCAATCTCGTCAGACCACTGGACCCTCTCGGGTAGCACGGATAAGTACGGATTCGCCAATCACCACCTGACGCCGTCGAGAGAATTGTCACTAGTAATGACAATAACTGGGACACGTCAGCGTTCCTGGGCGCCCCGAGTGAGCGGGATGAGGTGGATGAAGCGGATCACCTGGAAATGACAGTACTAGTGCAGAGCGCGATTGGTCAGTGGGGTTCTCGCCTCCGAGGATGGAAGAAGTCAGGGTAGCGGCAAGAAGGCAAGAACGTAACGCAATTCTGAAGTTTTCTTCCCCATTAGTTTGTGCATGTGGGGTTCACCGTTCGTTTTATCATGCTTCCATTTGATCCCATTTGCCCTGAACTTGGGGCGTTACAGTATAGGCCTGTGGCCGTACGGGACAACCACCAACGAGATTTATGTAAGCAAATACAGGGCTACTATTGGCCCACATAGTACTCGCGCAAAAATTAGCGCCTGGCTTGCCTCCAGGCCCGTGCGGCACCTGTTTCGCTCAGTACAGTATGTCAGTACTTCTGGAAAAGCCGTCACCTGCCCCAGTGCCCCGGACCGAGATTGGAGAATGGCAATAACAACATAGCAGCCGGGTAGCGGGTTTCCCAGGATTTCAGACGACATGACAAGAGGCCCTTGAAGAAGCCGCCGGTCTCATCATCGATCACCTCTACGGGCGACGTCGGCGCCTATCCGATTCGTTAGGGCCGTCCGTAACAGATGCGTCGACTGGAGGATTCGTAAGGCCTCTCAAACATCAGAGTGATTCACTCTGCCGGCATACATACTGGCGTTGCGATTGTCACTGCACGTTAGGGAGAAGATCCACGTCAAAGTCTTCCGTACAGTACATGCCTCAGTAGCTTACTTCTGTAGTGTGCCTGGGTAAATTTGCCGTTGGTCCGTGGAGTTCCGAGTCGTATCGGTTTCGGGACTTTCGGCCGCTGTCACTGCCTGTCAGCTCAAGACACATACAGTACAGTAAGCGAACACATAGGGAAACAGGAGCTTGTGGCTTCCACTGCCGGTCCGTTTTCGAAGAGTCCAACGAAGAGATGGGAAAAAACAAAAAGAAAACATTCTGCCTGAGGTCGTGACTGTGAAATTCTGGAATTACCATTTTTGTCCGTCGCCGATGCGGCGACATCGAATGAACTCGTCAAACACGACAGTTCCGCTTGCCACTCACTTACTCATCCTCACATCATGATGGCGTCGGGCGATTTTCTGGCGCTGATGATAAGGGTCCGTCCTTACCAGCGGTGAATGACGAATGCAGCTCTAGTGGGAATTTTTTTGACATCGTATTACAAAACTAGCCCGACGTTGACTGAGTTCCTTACCAGGCGATTTCCCTCAGAAGCTCGCCCTTGCTCGTCGAGGGATTCAGAGAGTATTCAGAGTCACGAGGATCCCGGATAACTATGATGCATAGGAACGAAGCCAACATCGGAGCAACTTAAGTGCCGTACTACCATTTGCCCAGACTACTATGGTGATAAGTGCCAGTGGGTGATGGGAATCAAATGACATCTGTCTGCGCCGCGCCGTGACGCAGGCGCGAATCCTTACGGACATCACAAACTTTGAAAGGTCCGTTACTACGCTTATATATGATAAGGCCCTTCCAGTTGAAGTTAGACCCGGGCCCGGAATCCGTGTTTTTTATCAGTCTCTGTCTTGGGCCCTCTTTCCGAGTCTTTCGTGGCTCTACCTCGATTCCGTCCGATGATATCGTCCAATAATGCCTTCGATGAGGGTGCTAATGACTCCCGATCAACTAAGAGCTCTTCCAGTGGTAGCCTTGGCATCTCAGGAAGCGCGGCGAGCATTTACCAAGCTGACCTCGACAAAGTTCAAAGAAAATTGAGCGGCATCCACGTCCAGATGTACGTCCTTTCTCGATTCCTTGTGTATGTCTTTTCACAGTCCTGTCATAACCAGGTTTGCTGTATGTGCTATTTCAGCTGCAGAGAACGCCGACGCATAATTCGCACCAGATTGCAGGCGTTATTGGGACAGGTCTTTTCTTAGGCTTGGGCCAGCTCCTTGCAATTACAGGTCCCTTGGGTGTACTTCTGGTCTTTTTACTTGTGGGGAGCGTCGCTTTCGCGTCTGTACTTTCTAGCGTTCCCAATTCGTGCTCTAATCTTGAGGCGACGAACCTGTAGCTCTATAGTGTCTGTCACAGAAATGGCTGTGTTTGCTCCGGTATCCGGGTCCTTCATACATTACGGTATATCGACAATTGTCCGAGCAATGGTGACTCGTTAACTTCTAGTCTTTCAGCTGCTCGATGGGTAGATCCTGCCTTGGGTTTCGCTGTAAGTTTGGTACTAAAGCAACTGGGTTTCCGTTGACTGGTATTTGACTTGGTCTAGGTTGGCTGGGTAAGAGGTGTCCGCGGTTTACTGATACCCTGATGCTGATTCTGCCTCATGACATCAAGAACTACTTCTATGTATGCCTCCACTTCTTCGTCAGGACCTCGAGTTGAGACCATAGTAGACCTGTGCCATCACGCTCCCTGCGGAAATCACTGCCGCATCTGTGTTGATAGGTTTCTGGGATCACAACGTATGATGGTATCTCTTTATGTCTCTCCTAACCGACCCTGCGCTTGCAGCCCAACCACGCCTCGATCTACATCGCAGTCTTCATTGGAGGCGTTTACATTGTCAATATATCTGGACTGAGGTCAGGATTTGGTTATCGTGCATTTATCCCTTCTGACCTCATATTCTCGAATCAGGTCTTTTGGTCACAGTGAGTTCTACCGGAAATCCATCCTTATGAAACTACCGTACTGAGCGCTGGACGCAGCTGAAGTTTTATTTGCGAGTTTGAAACGTAAGCGTGTTGGCTCTGTTTTGATTTCAACTTGCTGAAGTTTCGCAGTGATGCTTGTGGTTGGCTTGGTGTGTACCTTATTTCATTCTTCCTTCACATTTCCGCAAATTCATCCCCGGTAGATTATCGGCGGGCTTGTGATCAACCTGGGCGGAGGCCCCGATCATACTCGGTTTGTCTTCATTTTACGCTCATAGTTTCCAGCCGACCTACCGACTGTCAACAGTCATGGATTCGAAGTGAGGCGATTGTTCTAAACTCTTCTCCCACTTTGGCTGAGTCTACTCTAGTACTGGAAAAATCCAGGCCCTCTCGTCTCTTGTGAGTTTTACGTAGTGAGGCCCGACAATGGCCACTGATATCTTGCTTTGTAGCTCTCGAGCCAGGGGCGTTTGGCCGTTTCTTGGGTCTTCTTCTTGGAATAGTATATGCTGCGTTTGCCATTTGTGGAATGGAAATAGTCACGCTGTTAGTAATTGAAGTCTGCTCGTCGAAGTCGTTTCTGATCTTATCGTATACCAGCGCTATTGCAGAGACGCGTAATCCACGGAAGAATATGATTGCCGCCATGCGCACTGTGTTCTTTCGTATCTTCGTCTGTTATGTGGGTCCGGCATACATTGCTTATCTCACTTCATTGAAGGTGGTGGTGTAGGTGCTCACTGGTTTGATTGTTGGCATGCTCATCCCATCCAACGACCCAGCCCTTTTCAAGTCTGTCATGTCTTTATTCGGGGCTACAGCGCTCCTACTGATGCTGCACAGAAAAACAGGCGACGCGGGCCAATCACCTTTTGTTATTGTATTTAATAGGGCAGGCGTGAAAAGTCGGTGCATCTTTCCCTGCATGGCTCACTCACTGAACGTTCCATCTATTCAGCTCTGCCTCATATCGTGAATGCAGTGGTCCTGACGAGCGCTTTCTCATCTGCGAATGGCATGTTGTTCTCGGCCTCGAGATTGCTGTTTGCACTCGGTGTGCATGGGCAAGCTCCGAGATTTGTCACCACAGTCTCTCGTAATGGCCTGCCTTACGTTGCTGTCACGTTAGGAGTACGCCAATCACTGTGTGAGTAGAATGTCTCGCACTCAATCTTAACGAGCCAGGGCTTGTTCTCCTTTCTTGCCTTTCTCAATGCTAAGACCAATTCGGGACGGGTGTTCGGGTAAGCGGTTTGACTTACAGCAAAGAAAAAAAAACAGAGGCTGACCTCCATTCAGCTGGTTTGTCAATCTAAGTACGTTAGTCTCCAGACTAGATTTGACCGCGTAGGCTGAACGAGCTTCTAAGGTGCTGTCGGTGGCCTTCTTAAGTAGGAGCCTGGATTTGTCTCCGGCTCGTATTGACCTTGTTTGGTTAGCTGGTTGATGATCGGCATCACCTATCTTCGATTTTGTAGGGCTGTTCCTGGTCATTCTGGTTTGGAGTTGAGTCAATGACATCTTTTCCAGACTATGGATTGAAAGCTCAAGGTATTGAGCGACATGGTACGGATCGTGGTTACCGTTCTGTATTCCAGCCGTATGCTGGGATGTATGTGGTTTTTTGGTATGTATGCGTCTTTCAGCTTCATGAAATGATAGTAATATAGTTGGCAGGTCCACTATTTTCATTCTCGTTAGCGGGTTATCGGTATTCTGGCAATTCAATGGTTCAGATTTCGTTGCGGCATGTAAGTTGAAGACCGTTTCCAGCCCGACCCTTCTTTCGATAACTGATCGAGTAATGGCCTCTCTCGGCTCTACGCTCCAAGATATCAATCTGCCGATCTTCGCCTTGTTGTATGTCGGTTGGAAGATCTTCAAAAAGACAAAGATTGTGCGCGCACATTTATCTTGATTACCGACACCGGTAATCTACGTGAAGCGCTCATCGATCATCTCTAGATTCCCTTATCGCGGCTAGATTTCGTCACTGTGGGTCAAGATTTTCTTATTTACCAATTCAGCCATTACAGTAATGAACGAATAATTTTCTCAGGGAATCCCATCCCTGGAGGAGACGGAAGACACAGGAATCATCGAGCGCCCAAAAGGGGTGCAAAAAATTAGACAATTCGTCTAGATCACCTTGGTGAGGCGCCAATAGATTCTAAATTGATGCGCCCATATGTAGCCTCGGGTGGCATCACTGTTGTACATGTGGGAGTATCGATGTAGTCGAAGTTGTTATTAGAGTACGCAACGGATTGGTCGATGGTGTTGTTTTATCGTAGATATCG
Organism: Russula aff. rugulosa BPL654; assembly: GCA_022496225.1. Classification (NCBI taxonomy): domain Eukaryota; kingdom Fungi; phylum Basidiomycota; class Agaricomycetes; order Russulales; family Russulaceae; genus Russula; species Russula aff. rugulosa BPL654. The sequence continues at coordinate 6,177 of WTXE01000207.1, read as the reverse complement.
ATTCGGGGTTGAGTCACGGTGTGGATTTGGATTGGAGCATGGCCAAGTTGAACAAAGACGACAATCTCAGAGTTGAAATTTCTTGAAATTAGCAAATCGCGACAGTCCACTGGCCCTCGTTGCGTAATATAGTAGAACAGCTGGCTCCACCTCACGTCGCGAGAACAGGACAGGCAGTCTGGGACACGTCAGCATTCTGAGGCGCACAAGGTTGACGAGGAAACGGATCGCTTGGTATCTCGATCTGCGTTCTCAATTTCGGCAATCAGCCTCCGAGGATGAAACTCTTGGAAAGAAGCATGCTTCGGTTCACAAGAACTTGAACCCACTTGCGGGCTTTGTCCTCAATTAATCGTTCTTCCATTAGAAGCTTTTAGAGCTCGAGTCCCTCGCACTTGGGCGCCACCGACAGCAGATACTTCTGGAAACGTCGTCGCATGCCTGAGAGAAGTAAAAGTATGGTGCTCGGGATTCGGGTATACAGAATGTTGACATATCAAGGGACTGGCAAATATGGTGACTTACGATTAAAACATCGCACGTCGTCTTGCTTTGTTCATGGTCAACGGTCGTCTCCCTTGTGGTACCTAAGGTTGTGAGACTGTAGATACGTTCCAAGAAAAGAAGGAAAGGAAACCGGAAAGAATGAGATCCTGAGACGCGGGAGAGGAGACGGCGAAGATGATGCGGACGACCCGATGTGGAACTTGACCAAAGAGGCTAAGGTGAGGGTGAGCGGAGAAGTTGCTGACAGCGAGTTACGGGGTTGAATTGAAGTCGGATTTGGGAGGCGGAGAGGAGGACAATATGGAGAATGAAAAAGAGGGACACAAAGAAAGTTTGAGGGAGCGATTAAGATTCAACACGATGATGCCCTCCATTACCAGCTGGTGGTGACTAAAACACGCGTCATGCCTATAAAGTCCGGATGTAAGGTATAAAAAAAGGGGATGTCGATGAGATTCAGGTAAAAAAAACGAACGCATACCAGTGGTATTGCACTGACACACGGAAGTTCCTGTGTCTCCGGTGCAAGACGATGTGAATACATCGAAGAATTGAAAGAAAAGGGTTAGCGTGGAAAGAGATAAAATGCAGGTTCGGCATACAGTTGCCGCGTAGCAGGCGGCTGTCCACAAGGGGTCTTGTCCGAGGCGAGAGAAGAGAGGAAGAAAGAAAGGGTATGGTAAGAAGGGACTGAGAGGCAGCTGAGTGGGGTTAGAGGTTGTTCCGTTTCGTCAGATTCGTTTTGGACCGGGAGTCGAGACACGGTGATGGGATCAACTGTCATCGTGAGGCTATGAGGGAATGATTCCGAAGTTGAAATACAGCATATGCGCTGAATGGTTGACATTTGCACCGAGTACAACTTGTGGCGTTTGACGTGGTAGCACGTGGATGCCCATTGGGCGGAGATGGGCGGTCCTCGCTTAGCGCTTAGCTCGGAGGATCTTCGATATCACCCTCCATTTCATTCGCTATCTCAACTTATGCGATGAGAACTATCCCTAACGGATCTATGGAATGGAACCACATGGAGGATTTGCTACGTACTCTCACCCTCTTGGCCGAGCCTCGAAGTGGTTTGTCGGCCTTGCCGGGGTGGCTCTTGCTGGCATCGAGAATCGTCTCGGGCAGAGTCGGGCTTACATATTTCCTGCGCTTCGGGCTTCAAGGGTGGCTCAAATCCACTTACCGTCGTTCTCTTGTTGGGAGGTCAGATAAATTCCCAGCCTTTTTTGTCACTCCTTATCTGGTGGCGTCGTTACGAACCTCGTGTTAGTCAAGGCCTCGGGTGCGTCACAGCCATGACAGGTCCGCTGGTACTTGTTTGCTTATAATGACGCTAGTTTGGATCTGTCTTGCCAGTGATGACGACCGCAGCTTTAAGGCGACGCCCTAGTACAAACTGGGATCTGACGGCCGTTTCTAAGGGAAAGCTTCCGTTAAAATCCGGCTGCTTTTCGTCCATCGTCTCTATACAATAGAAGGAGGACAAAAAACATCCGGAGTCACGATGATCCCGAATGCTATTAGATTCTAGAACGGAGCCCCATCGGAGTGACTTAGGGACGGCGACCGTCTTTGCGTAGGCTGCCGAGTCAGGGTGATACGAATCGATCTGATGTCTGCCTACAACGCGAATCTGCATGCGGATCACAAGCTTTGAAGGGTACATCAAGTTACTACTACGAGAGAACGGCTATATATGCTAAGAATTCTCCAGTTGGAATCTGCTTTTATTGCAGTCTACGCCTTGAGCCTTCTTGGTGGTTCTCCCTCAGCTCTGTTCTATTTGATGGCGTCGTCCAATCTTGCCTTCGATGAGAAGATAAACGTACCGTCAACCAGCAGCTCATCGAGTGGTAACCCTGGGACCTCAGTCGCGGCGAGCTTTTACCTTGTGGACCTCGACAAAGGTCAAAGAAAGCTGAGCGGTGTCCACGTCCAGATGTACGTCCGTTCCCGATGCCTCATATACGTTTCCTCATAGTCCTGTCATAACTAGGTTGGCTGTATGTGTTCCACCTATTCAGGTCGCAGGGAACACCATTGTCTAATTCACTGTCACACCAGATTGCTGGCGTTATCGGGACGGGTCTTTTCTTGGGCTTGGGCCAGCTGCTCCCAACAACAGGGCCATTGGGAGTAATTTTGGTCTTCTTACTCGTGGGGAGCGTCGCTTCCGCGTTCGTACTTTCTATCGTCCCAATTCGCGCTCTGACACTGACGCGGTGTACTTCGTAGCTCCATGGTGTCTGTTACAGAAATGGCTGTGTTTGCCCCGGTTCCCGGTTCCCTCTCACATTATGGTGTGTCATCACTTACCCAAAGCAATGATGACTCGCGAGCCCTAATATTTATTTTAGCTGGTCGTTGGGTAGATCCTGCCTTGGGTTTCGCTGTAAGTATTTAGTATGGTACTGGTTCTACTCATATTAATTCGGTTATTGAGCTTAGGTTGGCTGGGTAAGAGGTGACCGCGTTTCTCTGGTATCTCCAATACTGATTCTGGTCTCATGACACCAAGAACTACTTTTATGTACACCTCCATCTCTCTTCCTCGTGACCTTGAGTTGAGATTATTGTAGACGTGTGCCATCGCGCTTCCTGCGGAAATTACTGCCGCAGCTGTGTTGATAAGTTTCTGGGATCATAACGTATGTTTCTTTCTCTTGGCATTTCTCCTAGCCGACCTTGCGCCGATAGTCCAACAACGTCCCGTTTCACATCGCGGTCTTGATTGTCTTTGTTTACATTGTCAATATTTTGGGGCAGAAGTCAGGATTCGTCGTCGTGTACTGTATTAATCCTTTCTGACCTCAATTTCTTGCATCAGGTCTTTTGGTTATAGTGAGTTTTACCAGAAACGCATGCTCATAAAACAACCATATTGAGCGCTGGACTTAGCTGAAGTCTTTTTTGCTACCTTGAAACGTAAGCGTCTTGGCTCTGTTTGATTTCAGCCTGCTGAAGTTTCCCAGTTATGCTTGTGGTTGGCTTGGTATGCACCTTTATTCCTGGCTTCCTTTCCATCCCAACAAGTTTTATCTGTTACAGATCATCGGTGGGCTTGTGATCAACCTGGGAGGAGGCCCCGATCACACTCGGTTTGCCTTTATTTAACCTCATAGTTTCGATAGACCAACTGATTGTCAACAGTAAAGGATTCGAAGTAAGGCAATTGTTTTTGGAAAATTTCTCACTTTGGCTCAACTACTCCAGTACTGGAAACATCCAGGCTTTCTCGTCTCTTGTGAGTTCTACCTAGCGATGCTAAACAATAACGCTGATACTTTACGCTAAAGCTCTTGAGCCGGGGGCACTTGGCTATTTCCTGAGCCTTTCTCTTGGGATAACAAATGCTGCGTTTTCCATGTGTGGAATGGAAATCATCACGTTGTTAGTAATTGAGTTCTGCTCGCCTATCCCTCGTTTCTAATTTCGATTCAACCAGCATCGCTGCGGAAACGCGTAATCCACGGAGGATTATGGTTACAGCCATGCGCACTGTGTTCTTTCATTTATTTCTCTGCTATGTGTGTCCGTTTCACACTGCACGTTTCATCCATTGAAGCCGGTGTAGGTGCTCACTGGTTTGATTGTCGGCATGCTCATCCCATCCAATGACCCGGCGCTTTTCACGTTTGTCATGTCCGTTTTTGAGAGCTCATTACGCTCACTGATACCTGCACAGGAAAACAAGCAACGCAGGTCAATCACCTTTCGTTCTTGTATTTAATCGGGCAGGCGTGAAAAGTCGGTGCATCTTCCCCTGCATGGCTCACTCCCTGAACGTTCCATCTATTCAGTTCTACCTCATATCGTGAATGCAGTGGTCTTGACGAGTGCTTTCTCATCTGCGAACAGCAGGTTGTACTCGGCCTCAAGATTTCTGTTTGCACTTGGTGTGCAAGGACAAGCCCCGAGATTCGTCACGACAGTCTCCCATAATGGTTTACCTTACGTTTCTATCATAATAGGCGTACGCCAATAACTCGTGTATATGTAAAATACCTCGCACTAAACTCGCGGTTTCCAGGGCCTGTTCTCTTTTCTTGCATTCCTTAATGTCAAAATCAGCTCGGGAAAGGTGTTCAGGTAAGCGGCTCACCCCATAACGAAAAATGGAGGTTAACCCGACCCAGCTGGTTCGTCAGTCTAAGTAAGTCCATCACTTAACGCGTAGTCTTAACGCGTCAGCTGAAGAATATCCCAAGGTGCCGTCGGTGGCCTTCTCAAGTAGGAGCACGGAGTCGTCACGCTTTCTTCCTCGTATTAACATCGTTTACTTAGCTGGTTAATGATAGGCATTACCTATCTTCGATTCTGTAAGGGTAATTCCTGATTGGTCTACCTAAGCAGTAACCCCTTTCCAGACTATGGGTCGAAAGCTCAGGGTATTGAGCGACATGGTATACACGGTGGTTACCGTTCTGTATTCCAGCCGTATGCTGGGATGTATGTGGTCTTTTGGTATGTATACGTTTTTCTACTTCTATGAATTGATAGTGACCCGGTTGGCAGCTCGGCTATCTTCATCCTTGTTGGCGGCTTATCAGTACTCTGGCATCTAGATGTCCCTGATCTCGTTGTGGCATGTAAGTAGAAGGTCGTCTCCAGCCGTTGAAAGTTCGGATAGCTGATTTCTCCGGATTCTACGCTCCAAGATATCAACGTACCGATCTTTGTCCTGTTTTACGTTGGTTACAAGATCTCCAAAAGGACAAAGATTGTGCGCATTTGTCTAATTGCCGATTCCGGTCATCCACAGGAAGCGCCCACTGACAACCTACTGTAGATTCCCTTATCACAGCTAGATTTCTTCACTGTGAGTCATTTTTTCCCCCATCTCCACTCGGTCACTAACAAGCGAATTAATTTTTCAGGGAGTTCCGTCCCTGGAGGAGACAGTAGAGAAAGGAATCCTCGAGAAACCAAAAGGGGTGCGAATAATTAGACAATTCGTATTTCTTTCTTTCTTTTAAGTTCCGCATTCAGAGTGTTAACGCGCGTCAGCGGTGCTTTCTTGGTTCGAGATCTGCTTGTATGTATATATATATGATTATTTACTTGCGTGTATGTAGTGACGTGTTGCAAGGCCGGTGAGAGCCTTAACTAGACTACCCATAGTCCTCCGGAGGGAAAGTTCTCGTCACCTGAACCTGTTTTAGCGCGGACATGACGTGCGGATGAGTCCAAGTGGAAGGGAGTGTAAGAGGATTTAAAAAGGTGAGAGTATCAGCAATCCATTGAGATGGGACCCACGACGGCCTGGTGGCTCTAAGTCTGGCAAATACACAAGGAGATAGGGGTGTTTAGGGAGTATCGTTCGAGACTTCGAGAGGAAGGCGAGGGGTGGTCGAAACCGTGACAGAGAATCGACGGGCGTCAACCACGCGGCTGACTGGGTGTCATATGGCGCAGCATAACGCTATAACAGTACTAAAACGAGCGAGAAAATGTCATCTCAAAGGTCGTGTCACGAAGTGCCGTCCGTGCTAGGAAGTATCTGGTGAAGTAAGGGTGTCTATGATAGAGGGAAATGCATGAAGCGCGCGGGCGATAGCGCTTGACAGGGAGAAGTAAAGGGCCCGGCATTAAGAAGGAAGCGGAAATCATACGATGCAGAAAGTATGGTGCACGTCACGCGTCGTCCCGTGCTGCGAAACCCGC